>JAXCGZ010019025.1:102500-105000 GCA_037179515.1 Halocaridina rubra
TTGATTCCTTTTAACCTTCTGTGGGTTGTAGTTGGTAGCGCCTTGACTTAGTAATTATAAGTCATAGGTTCGAGTCTCGGTCGGGGTAAAATATGATTCATGCTTTCACATATGTAATGTGCTTAATTGGTTATTGTATAGCCCAATTGAGATTGGGAATTGAATTAAATGCGAAAATGAAGCCACGAGTGAGGTTTGGGAATCTGTAATATGAACTTAGTGGCATTCAGATAGAATGCATTCATTTCTAAGTATAGCAGATATAATCAATAAGGTTGGATTCCTTTTAACCTTCCGTGGTGTGTAGTTGGTAGAGACTTGACTTAGTAATTATAAGTCCTAGGTTCGAGTCCCGGTCTGGGTAAAAAAGATTCATGTTTTCACATTTGTAATGTGCTTAATTGGTTATTGTATAGCCCGAATGAGATTGATAATTGAATTAAATGCGAAAATGAAACCAAGAGTGAGGTTGGGGAATCTGTAATATGAACATAGTGGCATTCAGATAGAATGCGTTCATTCCTAAGTATAGCAGATTTAAGCTATAAGGTTGGATTCCTTTTAACCTTCTGTGGTGTGTAGTTGGTAGTGCCATGACTTAGTAATTATAAGTCCTAGGTTCGAGTCCCGGCCGGGGTAAAAAATGATTCATGTTTTCACATATGTAATGTGCTTAATTGGTTATATATATATATATATATATATATATATATATATATATATATATATATATATATATATATATATATATATATATATATATATATATATATATATATATATATATATATATATATATATATATATATATATATATATATATATATATATATATATATATATATATATATATATATATATATATATATATATATATATATATGATATATATATATATATATATATATATATATATATATATATATATATATATATATATATATATATATATATATATATATATATATATATATATATATATATATATATATATATATATATATATATATATATATATATATATATATATATATATATATATATATATATATATATATATATATATATATATATATATATATATATATATATATATATATATATATATATATATATATATATATATATATATATATATATATATATATATATATATATATATATATATATATATATATATATATATATATATATATATATATATATATATATATATATATATATATATATATATATATATATATATATATATATATATATATATATATATATATATATATATATATATATATATATATATATATATATATATATATATATATATATATATATATATATATATATATATATATATATATATATATATATATATATATATATATATATATATATATATATATATATATATATATATATATATATATATATATATATATATATATATATATATATATATATATATATATATATATATATATATATATATATATATATATATATATATATATATATATATATATATATATATATAAAATTAAAGTAGTGTTAATATTATTAATATTATTAATGTCATGGTTTCATTGTGTGTGTAGGCATTGATGATGGCAACAAGCTCAATTTGGAGTGAGGAGCAGCAGTTAGACAATTTCCAGGATTCTACGTGTTCTTCTTTGAAGTAGGCGGTGGCTGAGGCTCCAGTTTTTTTATTAAGTGATCCATCTGTGTGGACGATTAGGGACTTGTTGGGTTGACTGAGCTCTTGATGTTTTCCGGAAGTTCAATTTTTTACGTCCAGTGGTTGGTCGTCCCTTGGAGAAGGGCATCTTTAGTGTGGGTGTGAAATGTCCAGGTTCTTGGATAGGATGTCCTCCTCGATTCCTATGGCCTGCAGCTCCGCACAGACCTTGGCTGCCCAGGTCCTTTTTGGGAGATCTGGGTGCTGGCTGAGGGCTAGTATGAAGTTTACACCAGCAAAGCAGGAACGTTGTGCTGCGGTTGTTTTACCCACAGTAAGGGCCCTTCCCTGCAAACATCCATACTTTAGAGACAGGAGTTTGGATTCCAGCTGGGAATTTTTAGTCTTTGTCCACATGGGGGCTCCTAGCATTGTCCACTTACCATTGTTTTGGATGACCTCAATCTTAACCCATTGTTGGTCCTTTAAGTGCCAAAGGGTGGGACAAGCATAGTCCATGAGGCCTCATATAGCTTGCATATAGAATGTTTTTAGGAGATTGAATCTTGCACCATCATAGATGTCCAATAGGTGCAAGAATGCTGAATGGCGCATTTGCACCTCTCACGTATTATTTGGATCTCGGGTCCAAAAGATTGAGCTGTTGATGTAGACACCTAGCTAAAGGTCCCTACTAACCCAGTCCAGGGGGTCATTATTTATGACCAGTCTTCTGTCTGGTCTGTGCTGGAAGATAGGAAGCAAATATTTTTCAAGGGTATTTGTCTTTAGCCCAAGGGAGGAGTCTTGGTATATTTTGTTGAG
>JAXCGZ010019025.1:112500-117500 GCA_037179515.1 Halocaridina rubra
TATATATATATATATATATATATATATATATATATATATATATATATATATATATATATATATATATATATATATATATATATATATATATATATATATATATATATATATATATATATATACACATATATATATGTAAATATATATATATATATATATATATATATATATATATATATATATATATATATATATATATATATATATATATATATATATATATATATATATATATATATATATATATAAATATATATTACGAATGAACGCATTCTATCTGAATGCCACTATGTCCATATTACAGATTCCACAACCTCACTCGTGGCTTCGTTTTAGCATTTAATTCAATTCCCAATCTCATTCGGGTCTTCCAATAACCAAGCAACCACATTACATATGTGAAAACATGACTCATTTTTTACCCCGACCGGGACTCGAACCTAGGATTATAATTACTATGTCAAGGCGCTACCAACTACACACCACAGAAGGTTAAAAGGAATCCAACCTTATAGCTTATATCTGCTATACTTAGGAATGAACGCATTCTATCTGAATGACACTATGTTCATATTGCAGATTCCCCAACCTTACTCGTGGCTTCATTTTAGCATTTAATTCAATTTCCAATCTCATTCGGATCTTACAATAACCAAGCAACCACATTACATATGTGAAAACATGAATCATTTTTTACCCCGACCAGGACTCGAACCTACGACTTATAATTACTAAGTCAAGACGCGACCAACTACACACCACAGAAGGTTAAAAGGAATCCAACCTTATAGCTTATATCTGCTATACTTAGGAATGAACGCATTCTATCTGAATGCCGCTATGTTCATATGAATGATTCCCCAACCTCACTCGTGGCTTCATTTTAGCATTTAATTCAATTCCCAATCTCATTCGGGTCTTCCAATAACCAAGCAACCACATTACATATGTGAAAACATGAATCATTTTTTACCCCGACCGGGACTCGAACCTAGGACTTATAATTACTAGGTCAAGGAGCTACCAACTACACACCACAGAAGGTATAAAAGGAATCCAACCTAATAGCTTATATCTGCTATATTTAGAAATGAAAGCATTCTTTCTGAATGAAACTATGTTCATATTACAGATTCCCCAACCTCACTCGTGGCTTCATTTTAGCATTTAATTCAATTCCCAATCTCATTCGGGTCTTACAATAACCAAGCAAGCATATGTTTTCATGTTTTCACATCTGTAATGTGCTTGCTTAGTTATTGTAAGACCCGAATGAGATTGGGAATTGAATAAAATGCTAAAATGAAGCCACGAGTGAGGTTGGGAAGTCTGTAATGTGAGCATAGTGGCATTAAGATAGAATGCGTTCATTCCTAAGTATAGTAGATATACGCTATAAGGTTGGATTCCTTTTAATCTTCTGTGGTGTGTAGTTGGTAGCACCTTGACTTAGTAATTATAAGTCCTTGGTTCGAGTCCCAGTCCGGGTAAAAAATGATTCATGTTTTCACATATGCAATGTGCTTGCTTTTTTTTTTTTTTAAGAGTGTGACACCGGGACAGGCAGAAACTGCCCTCATCAACAAAGGCCCGGGCTCGAGAAAATACCAAGACGAAGGAAAAGAAAAAGGTTAAGGGCAAGGCAGAGATGAGGTAATGTCACACAAAGGAAAACGACAGACAGAAAAAACAGTCAAAGTAAAGAGGACCCAGAGATATGGAGGAATAGGCTCTGAGATGACGATAGATCTGCATTTTGAAGGATGAAAGGTCATAAGAACTAGGAAAGACAGAAGGAGGAAGACAGTTCCAGACTCTGGAGGTAGATGGGAAGAAGCAGTCGCTGCACAGACCAATCCACAAGCTACAAATCTCCACACAGTACCTGTGAGATGAGGCCGCTTGGCGAGTGTTACGCGGCCTCGGCAGTGGAGGAGGGATGCAACTCGCCAACTCATCAGAGCAGCGATGGAAGTAGTAGCGATAGAAAAGCGAAAGGGAAGATACCTTACGGCGAAGAGAGAGAGAATCCAGGTTAGAAGTAAGAGAAGGATCATTAATGAGTCTGACTGCCTTAGATTCAACCCTATCAAGAAGATAAGTAAAGGAAGAAGCACCCCAGATGTGTGAGCAGTATTCTAAGCAAGGGCGGATAAGACCTTTGTAAATTTTAAGTAACTGCAGTGAGGAAAAGAAATAACGAAAACGAAACAAAACCCCCAATATTTTGGATGAAGATTTAGAAATTTGGATTATGTGATTCCTCCAAGACAAGTTAGAGGCTATATGGATTCCTAATATATTGATAGAGTTAAGAGGGTAAATTTCATTAGTTTCGAAGACAATAGGGTTATCAGGAGGAGAAGAAGATAAAGAGATAGCCAGAAACTGTGTCTTGGAGGCATTGAATTTAACTAAATTTTGAGTGCCCCATTCAGATACTCTCTACAAATTGGAGTTAAGAGTAGAAGAAAGAGTGATACGAGATTGATTACGAGTAACAGATGAAGGTTGAGAAGAAAAGGCAGAGGAAAAGTGAAGGGTAGAATCATCGGCAAAGGCATGAAGAAGAGAGGAAGATGGGGATTGTAGAAGATCATTGATGAAGAGAAGGAAGAGAGTAGGTGAAAGAACAGAGCCCTGTGGAACACCACTGGACACAGAGAAAGGGCTAGATGTCGCGCCATCAACAAGTACAGATTTAGAACGGTCAGTAAGAAAACTGGAAATCAGAGAACAGAAAGAAGGGGTAAAGCCATAGGCAGGGAGTTTGGCCAACAGAGCCTTGTGCCAGACTCTGTCAAAAGCCTTAGAGATATCAAGGGCGACGACAAAGGATTCCCCATAGTTCCTCAGAGAAGATGACCATACATGAGTAAGATAGGACAGGAGATCACCAGTGGATCTTGCCTTGCGGAAGCCGTACTGGTGATCGGAGATAAGTGAGTTAGATTCAAGGCGTTTCAAGAAGTGAGCATTGAGCAAAGTTTCGAAAACTTTAGCAATAGAGGAGGTTAGAGCAATAGGTCGGTAGTTAGAAGGAATAGAGCGGTCACCCTTCTTAGAAACAGGTTGAACTAGAGCATGCTTCCAAGATGAAGGATAGATAGTGGTTGACAGAATGAGGCGAAAAAGACGGCAAAGCACGGGAGCCAGTTCATCTGCAAACTCCTTAAGGAACCTTGCAGGGATACCATCGGGACCAGATGCCTTGTTTGTCTTTAGTGAGCGAAGAACCTTATGAACTTTGCGTGAAGAAAGGATAAGGGAGGGCATAGGGTTAGAGAGGGGAAAAGACTGAGGAACAGGTGCGCTGGAATCGTTGATAGAAGAGTTGGCAGAAAAATGAGAGCCAAAGAGAGTGGCTTTGTCAGTGGGAGAGCAAGCTATAGAACCATCAAAACGAATGACAGGGGGAAAGCTTGAGTTACAGAAGTTTTTGGAGAGGTTTTTGGCTAAGGACCAGAAGCATTTGTCAGTGGGAGAGGAGTTAAGGTCATCAACTTTCCTTCTTATAAAGGAAGCCTTAGAACTTCGAATCTGAGCTGTACAGCGATTCCTAGCTATAATAAAAGCAGAGCGAGTTAAACCAGAATGAGAGGCTTGGTAAGATCGGTGATCCTGATTCCTAGCCTGGATAGCCATGGAGCAGGCACGGTCAAACCAAGGTTTAGGGGGAGAGAAAGTTTTTGTAGAAGAGGGGATGTACGCCTCCATTCCCGCGGTCACGATCTCGGCAACTTTTACAGCTACCCGATCAGGGTTGCGGGACCGAAAGCAGTAGTCATCCCATGGAAAGTCAAAGAGAAAGTTATGCAAATTTTCATATTGAGTTCGCTCGAAGTGCCAAAGGCGGCGTTGAGTAGGAGAGATTGGTAGTGGGGGAGAGAAAATGGAAGAGACAGAGATCATAGAGTGGTCAGATTTACCAAGAGGGGAAAGCACGGAATAAGAGTAGTTTGAAGGGTTAGAAGTAAATAAAAGGTCAAGAGTGTTAGCAGCATGTTCGTGACGATCAGGAACACGAGTAGGATGTTTGATAATTTCCTCCAGATCGTGAGTAATAGAGAAAGCAAGAGCCTCGCTTCCTCCCACATCAGTGTGAGAAGAATGAAGCCACTCACTGTGGTGTACATTGAAGTGTCCAATGTAGAGAACTTCGGCATGTGGGTGAGAAGATAGCAAGGACTCATGGCACGAGGAGAGATATTCAAAGAAAGACACAAACTCGGTGGAGTTTGGAGAACAGTAGCAGAAGCAAAGGATGATAGTGGTAGTGGAGAGATAGACTTTTAGCCAGAGAACATCAAAGTCAGGAGATTCAAGGTCCATGAGCCTCACAGTAGGAGTGTTAATGTTGCAGTAAGCACAGACCCCACCTTTGGAACGAAAACGAGTATACAGATTATAGTGGGAGACATGGAAAGGGTCAGTGGGAGCATGTATAGACAACTGGGTTTCAGATAGGAGGAGGAGGTTAGGGAGGAAAGTGCCCAAGTGCTGTTCCACAGACGAAAGATTAGAGTTCAGCCTACGAATGTTTGAATAATGAAGAGTGAAAGAAGCAGATCTATTAGGAGGTGCAAGGTTAAGAGCAGAACCATTACTACCACCAGGCGTGTCTGCCCTCAAGCCAATGGTGGAGTCAACACGATCCCCGGAGATTCTTCGCACCCCACTATGCCGGGTACTGGGGGCCATTACTGGTGAACCTTCCATAAATAATGACAAAATGTGAGGAAAAGGAAAGTAAAAGAGACAGATGTGCAGAATGTTGTGACTTGTCAAATGTAATGGAATAGCAAGAGATGTGTAATGAATATGCCAGAATATTCAGTGTAGATGTAGGCATGAGGAAAGAACCGTCCTGAAGGAAGATTCAACCTGGAACTGTCTAGACCAGTCCTAGTTGCATCATAATACCTTCAGTCGTAGTCTTTTAACGGGCGGCTGATGCCATGGCCAACCTACTGGTTATTGTTAAGACCAAAATGAGATTG
>JAXCGZ010019026.1:0-2500 GCA_037179515.1 Halocaridina rubra
GACTCTCCTTCGAAGAATTAGTCCTCCTCCACTTTCATCCACGTGTGCCAGCAACAATCAACCACAAAGGTAAATACTGTACAGTACTGTACCATGTTTTATTTTAGTAGAGTAGAATTTCTTTCAATTATTAATGTAATTTTCCCATTACAGGTGTATTTATACGTTTTTATAATATATATACCCATAAAAAAAATTAAAAAGGGATTTTTCTTGGCTGGGGATTGGATTACTTTGTTAAACATGTATTTCAATGGGAAAAATTGTTTCGAGTCACGAACATTTCGACTCACGAATGGGGTTTAGGAACCGATTAAGTTCGTAACTAGAAGTACCACTGTATATGAAAATTCAGTTTAGATGGCCTAATGAAATACTCTTCACTTTTGTTCCTTTCATAAGGATAACACTGTTTTAGATAGCTTTTGGAATTCAGAAGCTAAGTGAGGAGTGTGTCCAGATGTCCCCCATATCTTGAATCTTTAAGGATGTAGGATTTCCTTTCTGGCACTATGAAGATTGGGTCAATACAACGTTCTCAAGAACATGAAAGGACTAGTCTGATTGCAAGCTTATTAATTCAGTTGTCACTGCTAAATCATCATGTAATGATTTGACATTATCATCACAAAGGCAGACAATTTTTATATTACAGCTGAAGAGTCTTTTTGGAAAATAGAACTGTTCAGGAAAGTTTGCTGTCAAGCCATCCTTCAATTACTGTTCTTTTTATTTGCCTACATCAACGCAGATTAGTCTTGGATATTCGTTACACATCACTTATTATCCCCTCACATCTGACAATCCACAACACTCCCCATCTGTTTCTCGTTATGTTTTCTTCGTGCCCAGGCCCGATGCAGATTTTTTTGGGCCCGTCCTAGTGTCACAATCATAAAGAAAAAACTGGATGGAAAAATATGGTAAATTTTCTGTCTCACACCCCCAACAAGTCTGTTGTTTTTCAGGGGGTAATCCTGAATAATTTTTCCAGCTCTTCTTACGTCTTTTTAATATTAGGCTAGGTAAGATTTTGTTTGGTTAGCTCACCCCAAATAGGAATTCAATTGTGGTTTTAGATATTTTGTCATTTATCAAGTTGATGGGATGTGAGAGTTAATATTTACTAAAATTCTCTTCGAAATTAAAGAAAAGTCCTTTATATTTACATCCCTAAAAGCAAAACCAAGTTAGTTACTGTCACTTTTATACCAAACTCTCTCTCTCTCTCTCTCTCTCTCTCTCTCTCTCTCTCTCTCGAGTGGGAGGAGTGTCTTGCCTCTTAAAACGCAGCTTTACACTTGGCCGCAAAAAGTAATATAAGTGTCTGAGCAAAAACTATGAAATCGATTTTCACTTTTCGTATGAATGTTATCTTTTATTTCTCCTTCAATTCATATATCATAATCTTTTTTTTTCAATACTGTTATGTGGTCATTTGTTTGGATAACGGGCTGTAATAATAACAATAGTAAACTTATACTGAAAACCGTCTGAAAATATATGCTAACTTCATCTAACCAAATCTGAAAACCGTCTGAAAATATATATGCTAACTTCATCTAACCAAATATAACCTAGCCTTGGAAATAGTACTTTACAACATTATCATGTGTTTTTGGATGTTTTAGAATAAACGTGGCATTGGAAATTGTAGGAAGGAGTTATTTTTTAAAATTTGGTTACGGTAGGATAGGTTAGGTAAAGTTTAGCATAAACTTTCATATGATTTTCAAGGTCATATTCTATAAAAACATCAAATACAATATGAAAAATATTTTTCACCTCTAGTTGAGACGGGCATCATTATAATAATAATAATAGTAATAATAATAATAATAATAATAATAATAATAATAATAATAATAATAATAATAATAATAATAATAATAATATTATTATTAATGTCAATAGCTCTACCATTGTCACCCCTTATTATATCTTTGCGTTTTCTTTGTTCAGACGGTGGCCGTTTTCTTTCATATTATTTTCGTCGAGGTATATATAGAACTGATTACGAAATAGTTCATATTACTATTTTCAGTTCTGATTTAACTATATATATATATATATATATATATATATATATATATATATATATATATATATATATATATATATATATATATATATATATATATATATATATATATATATATATATATATATATATATATATATATATATATATATATATATATATATATATATCTTAGATTCTGAAAGATGTTCTGTTAGTTTCTTTTTATGCAGTGTGTCTTTACAAGAGAAGTTTATCATAATTACACATGCTAGGAAGAACTCTATAATTTATCATTTCGAATTTGAAAAATTATTATTAGCCTAGCTAATGTCTAACGAAATATTCTGTTCATAGCTATAGAGAATAGAATAAAAAAACCTTTAGGTAGTTTCAAACAGAGAAAATTGTAATAAATATACATTCAGTTACATATATCACGGTGGGCGAAATTTTGTTGTTGAGAATAATTGACTTTTT
>JAXCGZ010019026.1:7500-32500 GCA_037179515.1 Halocaridina rubra
GAGAGTAAGGAAGGGTGGATCGAGGATGGAAGAGACCGTGAAAGATGTGAATGGACAGATGTTAAGAGGGAACGATGCAAGGAAAAGATGGGCAGACTATTTTGAGTGCTTGCTGAATGTTGAGGAAGATAGAGAGGCAGCTATAGTGGCAGTAGGGGGTGTTCAAGCGCCAGTAATGGGAGATGAAAATGAGAGAGAGATTACAAGAGAGGAGGTGAAAAGGGCATTGTATGAAGCGAAAGCAGGCAAAGCACCTGGAATGGATGGTGTGAGAGCGGAAATGTTGAAAGAAGGGTGTGTGACTGCATTGGAATGGTTAGTGAGAGTGTTTAATATATGCTTTTTGTTGTCAATGGTGCCAGTGGAATGGGTGATTGCTTGTATAGTGCCCCTATACAAAGGTAAGGGAGATGTGTATGAATGCAGTAATTTTAGGGGTATAAGTTTGTTGAGTGTGGTAGGAAAAGTGTTTGGTAGGATACTGATTAATAGGATTAGGGATAAGACAGAAAATGATATCGCGGAAGTGCAGAGTGGTTTTAGGAGAGGTAGAGGTTGTATAGATCAGATTTTTATAATTAGGCAGTTATGTGAGATATATTTTGCAAAGGGTAAGGATGTGTATTTTGCATTTTTGGATCTTGAGAAAGCGTATGATAGAGTTGATAGAGAGGCAATATGGATTGTTTTGAGGTTATATGGAATTGATGGTAAACTGTTGCATGCAATGAAGAGTTTGTATGAGGGCAGTAGAGCTTGTGTTAGGGTAGGGAATGAAGTGAGTGAGTGGTTTCCAGTGAGTGTGGGACTGAGACTAGGATGTGTGATGTCACCATGGCTGTTCAATTTGTATATTGATGGAGTCGTAAGAGAGGTGAATGAGCGAGTGCATGGTCGAGGTTTGAGAATGGTAGATGGGAATGATAACGAGTGGGAGCTGAATCAGTTGCTGTTTGCAGATGATACTGTGGTGGTGGCAGATTCTGAGAAGCTGTGTCAGTTAGTGTCAGAATTTGGAATGGTGTGTGAGAGAAGAAAGTTGCGAGTGAATGTGGGAAAGAGTAAGGTTATGAGGTGTACAAGAAATGAGGATGGTACTGGATTGAATGTTATGTTGAATGGAGAGACACTTGGGGAAGTTGATCAGTTTAAGTATTTAGGTTCGGTTATAGCTGCAAATGGTGGAGGGGAAGCAGATGTGTGTCACAGAGTGAATGAAGGATGTAAAGTGTTGGGTGCGTTGAAAGTAGTGATGAAGAATAGAGGGTTGGAAATGAATGTTAAGAAAGTTTTGTATGAGAAAGTGGTTGTGCCAACTATTATGTATTGATCAGAGTTATGGGGTATGAAAGTAAGTGAGAGACGGAAACTAAATGTGTTTGAGATGATATGCCTGAGGAGTATGATTGGTGTATCTCGGTTGGATAGGGTTAGGAATGAAGTGGTGAGAGCAAGAACGGGTGTGAGGAGAGAATTAGCAGCCAGAGTAGATATTAATGTTCTGAGATTGTTTGGCCATGTGGAATGGATGGATGATGAAAGACTGCTGAAAAAGGTGATGAATGCGAGAGTTGATGGGAGAAATGCTAGAGGGAGGCCTAGGTTTGGGTGGATGGATGTTGTAAGGAGAGCCTTGAATGATTGGAGGATGGATGTGAGGGAAGAAAGTGAGTGTGCTAGGAATATGAATGAGTGGCAAGCGATTGTGACGCAGCTCTGATGGGCATCTGCTGTTACCATGGGGCTGAATCTTACAGAGGTAGCCCTGTGGTAGGGGCAGTAGGAAGAGTTGGCAGTTGTGAAGCGACACAGGTTGTGGAAGAGCCGGGAGGATGGGCTGTGGCAACTCCAGCAGTGCCATCTGAATGGTCGCTAGCTCCCTCGTCATTGCCCATATAGCAAAGTAATCCCCTTATTGTATCTTTTTTATGTCGGCTACCCCCCGATTGGGGGAAACAGCCAAGGTAGATATATATATATATATATATATATATATATATATATATATATATATATATATATATATATATATATATATATATATATATATATATGATTCTATTTTGCGAGAAAAGCACGTGAATATTGGCACTGTGGATGGTTATAGGTACGAAAGAAATTTGAAAGAAATTTTGTGGTCCTTAATAATTTCGAGTATATTTATCTAGTAATGATATGAAAATGAGCAGTAGATAAATATACTCGAAAGTACTAAGGATCTTAAAATTACTTTCAATATTCTTATGTAGCCATAACCATCCATCCATCCATATATATATATATATATATATATATATATATATATATATATATATATATATACATACATGGAGAGAGAGAGAGAGAGAGAGAGAGAGAGAGAGAGAGAGAGAGAGAGAGAGAGAGAGAGAGAGAGAGAGAGAGAGAGAGAGAGAGAGAGAGAGAGAGAGAAGGAGAGAGAGAGAATATCATCAGGAGGAGAAATTTCTATCTGTTGCAGGTGATAACTGGAAACCCTTTCCCAACTCCCTCTGGACATTATAGATTTACAGAGGAAATGCTGTTAATCTAGCCACCGGGGTAGGTAGCCTCCAGTTCAGGTCCGGTCCCTAATCCGGATCAAGGTAGGGGGGTTGGTGGCAGTGAGGGATGTATATGGCCTTAAATTTTAAGCCCGGGCAGTATTCGTCTTTAAAGAGGCTAGTGTGATACAGCGACTCCATGTGCATATGGGAGATGCTGCCCATAAAAAAAAGATGAAAATGAAGGTTAACTGTAAAATTATTCCTTCTTGATAAGGATCTGTTATCGTATCGTACTGTATAAAATTGATATCTACCTATAAAAGCACGTGATCGAACGAAATTGCGAACTATATATAAGCTTATGATAACCGTCTAAAATGGGTATCGAACAGGCTCTAAACCTGTTGGAAATACGGCGGTTATTAACGTAGGAACAAGTGTTGTGAATAAAAATCCAGCTTATTTTAAGCTATACAGTTTAATTTTAGGATTGAAATCTGCAGTTTTGATTGTGTTTGGGAGCTTTGTGTAGTTTATTGTCCCGCATTTTTTCTAGTGGGATAGATTTTCAGTGGTTTTGCTAAATGTTTAACTTGTCATGAACAATGACATATACCAGTTAGAAGCAAATGAATACCTTTTTGAAGCAAACATAGGTGTACTTATTAGGAATACACAATCGCTATAATGCTTTTTTTTCTTTATTGAAAGTATCCTCTTGTGTGTTAATTATATTGACTATAGCTTTCACATACTGAATTTATATTCCCAATATTCTAGCACCGTAAAACTGACCCATTTCGGGGGTATATCTATGAGCACTTCTTCTTCTGGTTCTAACGGCCTGGTACCAGCGAGTCAGAGGAGGCTTATTATTATTTTTTTATTAATGTTTAAATTTTTTTAAGTATTGATTAAATTAGTTTTTTACGATATTATTTGAAATTCGGTAATTAATCATGCATTTTATTTAGACTATATCTCTTTTCAAGACTATCTATAAAGTATTTATTGTATCATGGGCTGGCTTCGAATGTATCCGCCATGGGATTATCACGTACGTGTGTGTGTTTTATGTGTCACTCTAAATCCTTATAATGGGGGTGGACACAGGGGCTGGGGAATTAAGGATGAATTCCCTTGCTAACGCTCCACGATGGGCTCAATCGCAAGTCTGTCAACCTCCGAGGCTAGTATTCTAACCACTTGGCCTCCGTAGTCCTCGGCATATGCATATACATAACAGCTGTTATTTTTCGTATAGATAAATTGTTGATAAATACAAATATTTTTGAGTAGTAAAATCAAATCCGGCACAAGAAATATCTCTGGAGAAAAACAAGCTTTTCCATGTTCATAAGGGGTCGGTTTTGTCCCCCTTACATCTTAAGGGGGGTTTACACGGTCAAACGGTTCGTCGAACGCGGTTCGACAGACAAGTGTTTGAAGTGATGTTCGAACGTGTGAACGGGGTATTTGGTTGTCGAACACGGAACGTGTTCGACAACCAAATACCCCGTTAAAACGTTCGACCATCACTTCAAACACTTGTCTGTCGAACCGCCTTCGACGAACCGTTTGACCGTGTAAACCACCCATTAAAGACAAGTGTTGGTTTTGTCTCAAAAGTTTCATGACTGAATGCTCTTCATGACACCAATCCTCTCTGTTGATCCGGATTTGGGACCAACGCTGAACTGAGCTGCGTTGGTTCTCCAGTGGCTGGACTGTTAAAAGTTGAAAGTTAAGGTTTGCGGTTTTAGCCCTCCTATCAGAGGCATCGCCTCTGCTCTGGCGGGCGTCAGCCTGTGCAAGTCCCAACCCCCCACTGTGGTCTCCAGCCACAGCAGTAACCTTCCTTGTAAACTGCTTAAACTTTCGGTCCTGAACGGGAACCGATCTGTCGACCTCGCGAATGCGAGGCCAGCGCGTTACCACTGTACTAGCCAGAAGGCGTGATAATAACTACATTAATAATTCCATAATAATCCCATATTTTCACCATTTACTGTTAGGAATTGAACCTGATTCCCGTAGAACAGTGATCCATAGCTTAGTGAGTACATAGAGAAGGAATGTAAATTTTTTTTTAATTTCGTTGATATTTTTTTTATTAACCTTGATCTATACAATACGTTAGAGAATCACACGTAACTGCTGATTAGTGTGTGTGTGTGTGTGTGTGTTTTATTTATGGTGAAACTAGAGAACAGAAAGCACAGTACTTCGTTGCCTTTTCGTGTTACTTTTAATCTACATTTTGGGTTTGGACACAGCGAGGTTTTAGCTGGGGAATTTAGGCTGGGTGTCCTTCCTAACGCCCCTTGGTGGGCTCGATTGTGGATCTGGTACTTCCTGAATCAAGTGGTGTAACAGCTGCTCAGAGCTAAGAGCGTAGTGGCTATTTTTATGCTTCTATGGATGAAGCATAAGTTCTATTTCATTTGGTCACGGGTGATTTTTGAGGATCCTGAAATTGCAGAAAGCTAGAATCCACAGTTATGTTTTATGTAATGTTAAAACTGCGGTTGAACTCCAGTCTCAAAGGTCAATGGTAGTTTGTATGATGTAACTGTAGAGCTCAAAAAAAAAAAACTTGCTTCTGTAATTTTGATACTCAAGTGGTAGTTCCTTTTCATTTTCCTTTGTGACTTCTATGGCTATGTCTAATAAGATGTGGTCTCCTCTTCTGCCAGACCTAGGTTCGATTACTTAGAGTAGGAGGCACAAATACGGATTTACATGCATGGGTATCTGCAGTATTGTGTAGTAATAATAGTGGTAATCATAATAATAATAAGTATTGCATTTTCGCAATTCGTAAACTTTGATCTGATATATATATATATATATATATATATATATATATATATATATATATATATATATATATATATATATATATATATATATATATATATCAGTGTCAAGGTTCTTTGTATTGGTAGTGTTCCTCCTTTGTAGTTATTAACTATATATTGAAGCAGATTTACGAAGTGGGATTTTTAGAAGCTACTGACATCTTAAAAAAGAAAAAAAACACCCTCTATCTTCTTGTTTTTGTACAAGCAGAAACGGGTGTTTCTGTCAAACACGACTGCAGCTGCGAATAGAATATTGAATTAACGGTGGAAAACATTTTTCTAAGCCACAGTTCTGTCCAGGGAAAATATGTAGTTTCTCAGAAACATGTTATAACTATTTTTTTTTTATTTTTTAGAACCGAGGAGAAAATAGATTTGTTTTTCCACGTTACAAGATAAGTATTCTAGCGAGAAAAGTATTGGTTTTCATTTCCAAATAGAAAGAGGTAATATTTCTTATCTAAACCTTTTGTCAGCAAATATATTTATATATATATATATATATATATATATATATATATATATATATATATATATATATATATATATATATATATATATATATATATATATATATATATATATATATATATATATATATATATATATATATATATATATATGTATGTATATATATATATATATATATATATATATATATATATATATATATATATATATATATATATATATATATATATAATATATGCATGTATATATATATATATATATATATATATATATATATATATATATATATATATATATATATATATATATATATATATATATATATATATATATTTATATATATACAGTCTGGAGGTTTGTAGTTCACGGATTAGTAGGGGCAGCGACTACTTCTTCCCATCAACCTTCAGACTCTGGAACTCTCTTCCTCCTCCAGTCTTTCCTAATTCTTATAACCTATCTTAAAAAAAAAATCTATAGTCAGCCCAGGGCCTAATCCTGCCATATCTCTAGGTCCTCTGTATTTCGACTATTCTTTCAGCCTATCCTTTTCCTACTGTGTATCATTACCTCATCACTGCTTTGTCCTTAGCCTTTTACTTTTTCTTCGTCTTAATGTTTTCTTCGTGCCCGAGCCTTTATTGATGAGGGCAGTTTTCTTGCCTGTCCCTGCGTCACACTCATAATATATATATATATATATATATATATATATATATATATATATATATATATATATATAGAGAGAGAGAGAGAGAGAGAGAGAGAGAGAGAGAGAGAGAAATGTCTATCTAGCCGCTTGGCTGATTGATGAATTGATGGGAGGATGAGTAGAAGGCTAGATGGATAGAAAAAACGTAAAAATGATTATATATATATATATATATATATATATATATATATATATATATATATATATATATATATATATATATATATATATGTATATATATATATATATATATATATATATATATATATATATATATATATATATATATATATATATATATATATATTATGAGTGTGACACAGGGACAGGCAAGAAAACTGCCCTCATATTGCCACTCTACTGAAATTCTTTCTATTAAACTACGCAATGATATCTTGAATTTTAAAACTGCATACCTTTCTTGGTTAAGATTTCGTTGTCTTCTCCAGTGTATACCCTGGAGGTTTACAAGTAAATAAGCAGTATTATATACCAGACGTTAATTGGAATGACTTATGCATGTTGTGTGCGCAGTTTGCGTAAGCTTTTGATATTAATTATATATTAGATCTACATTAGTTTCAGATTTGATAAATGTTTGTTAGCATTATCTCTGCCTTTCTTTGTGTATTTTTTTGTACATGTATGATACTGGGACGGGCTCAAAAAGTTGCCATAATGGTTCCAAGGTAACAAGAAAACGTTTAAGTAAAAAAAAAAAAAAAGAGAGAGAGAGAGAGAAACAGAGATGGGAAGTGTTGTGATATGCATGACGTGAAGGGATAGTAAAAGTCGTGTGACGAATACGTCAGAATATTCGGTGTATATATTAGGCAATGGTAAAGAACCGCAACTGAAGTAAGACTTAGCAAGACTTAGCATCGAGCTGTCCTGGCGAGTCCTCTTTAAGTCCTAAAGACCTTCTGTTATAATATCGCAACCGTATTAAATTTTAAAGCATGCAGATAATGCAGGTAATATATACTGCAGGGCAGTAAAGCGGGACTTTCAGTAGATTTTAGCTATGTTTTCATCGTTTTTTAAGTGTTTTTAACTGTTCTTTATCTGAATATGTTGTTAGGAAAGTCAGAGGAAATGGCTGTGTGAATTTGATGCAAATATGTTCATATTCGTAGTTTCTGTAAGTTTTCTTAAGGTATACAGTAAGTCTGTTGGAAAATAAGTAAAAAATGAAATTATTGAAGGAGGAAAAATAAGATTACCAAATATGTACCGAGTTTGAAAGTTAGTTTTCCTCTGATATAGAACTTTTTTTTTGTGCCGATATGTAAATAAGGTCTCCATAGTCACTTGGTAGTTCTCCTTCTTCAAGTTCCATTCAGATGTCAGAACACAAAAACAAAGTGTCCTAAAGTTGCTGCTTAGTTTCACTGTTTCGATGCCTCTGAACTTCAGCAAGATGAAACCCTAAAATTGTTTCTCTGATATGCAAATATGGTCTCTATAGCTACTTGATAATTCTCATCCTCCAACTTTGACTAAGATGTTGTAACACAAAAACAAACAAGACATCAACTTTCTATTCAGTTTCAATGCCTCGAGGCTCCAGCAACACAAAGCCTTATAAATGTTTTGAGGTCTTAGCTTCTCATTCACAGGAAAGGAAGCTGTCAAAGGTCCACTTCAAAATAATATTTCATGCTGTTGGATATGTTTTTGTCTGATAGAACTTGTGAATATGAACGAGAGGAATCTTGCATTATGTATACAGTGCATCTTAACCTGCCAGAGGACATAAATGAAACAGAAAAAGCACAGAAAATTAAAAAGAAACAAGAGAACACTTATACAGTAACTGAAACTATCAGTGTATTGTACTTCTATGGCCTTATAATTGTTTGTTCCGGTTTTACATCACGGACTTCCTTTTCTACCAAGGGCTAGAACGGTTGCCTTCTTGCGAAGGACTTGTTTTGGCAGATGTAATCGTTACCCTGAGTGCTTGCCCTTGCTAACCTCAGACCGTGACGGGGCGCGAACCCTCGGCCTGACGCCTCAGAGTCGCGGACGCTACCGCTTGAGCCACGGTGACTACATGGCCTTATAATGTAAAAATAAAAATAAAAATTCTAAGGTGTTGTGATATCTATACATAATGTTTCTTGAATTGTAAACATACTTTAAGAATACCCACTGAATATTTGTATAGAAATAAAGGTATTTATTAAGTTGTAAGTCATGGGAACACGACATCATAAGTCTCAGGGGCATGAGACTTGCCAACCAACTGAATGCTTTGTATTCTTAGGAACAGATTTTTTTTTTCATAGTTCTTCGCCTTCTGGAAGTGTCTTAATGCTTATACAAAACTGGCATCCTGTGTCGTGTTATTGGAATATATTTGTCTCGTGAAGAAACAGTTTCCCAAATATCCTAGAATTATGTTTTGATGAGGAAATATTTTATATCTTATTGGGTATAGGCACTGAATAAAAGGTATGAAAAATGCACAGCCTTATATTGTCAGAAATAGACAGGTATTAAGTAAAAATAGTCTCCATAGATTACCGTGTCCCGATCAAATGGCTCCCTGAACATTTGCGCACGGTATCCATATGTCCCGGTCATTTGTGTCCCGGTGTACGTACATTTCAGATATGATTTATTATTTTTATACCTTTGTGTCCGGAAGATTTTCCTACCAATATTCTGTATGGATATTTTAAGATTTCTTATTATCAATTTTTTTTTATTTAGGTTAGGTTAGCTTAAGCTATGTTGCCTGATTTTTCTTCAGATTGCGCATAACCTTGCATATATCATTGTATTATTAATTATAGTGACCGCTTTTAAGTTTATGTACTTCACAATCATTAGTTAATTTCAGAAGACTTAATTCTCTTTTTTATGCTCAGAAATGGAGGCTATGATATGTTTACTTTGTTTTATTTTGGTAATTCTCTGCGTGAAGCGATGCTGTATTGTACTAAGTATTTTTAAATTATTTTGCTTAAATTACTTATTTACTTGTTTTTCAGATTTTCTTAAGAAAGAAAGTAGGGAATACAAAGATTTTATATCATGGTAACCTCGACCGTCTTGAGAGTAGCATCCGGTTCTGTATTATGGTCTGCATTAGAATTTAGATGCATATATATATATATATATATATATATATATATATATATATATATATATATATATATATATATATACACAGTATATATATATATATATATATATATATATATATATATATATATATATATATATATATATACATATATATATATATATATATATACATATATATATATATTTATATATATATATATATATATATATATATATATATATATATATATATATATATATATATATATATATATATATATATATATATATACATATATATATATATATATATATATATATATATATATATATATATATATATATATATACAGTATATATATATATATATATATATATATATATATATATATATATATATATATATATATATATATATTTATATATATATATATATATATATATATATATATATATATATATATATATATATATATATATATATATATATATATATATATATATATATATATATATATATATATATATATATATATATATATATATATATATATATATATATATATATATATATATATATATATATATATGCACACACACTTACGCACACATACATACATATAAATGGCATAGTAAGGGCAGCATATGCATTCTTATCAAATGTAAGGGTAGCCTTCAGGCACATGGACAAGGAAATGTTCAGAAATATTTATGTAACCTATGTGAGGCCAAAACTCGAATATGCAGCCCTCTTTTGGAATACACACTTGAAAAAGCACATAGCTAAGCTTGAAAAAGTTCAAAGACATGCCACGAAACTGGTGCTAGAAATACGCAGTCTCAGTTATGATGAGAGGCTGAGGGAATTGAACTTGCCATCACTCGAAGCTAGAAGATTGAGGGGGGATATGGTGACAGTCTTTAAATTCCTTCATAGTTATGATAGAGTGGATAGGGATCGATATTTTGATATGGCTGGCTCTAGAACTAGAGGTCATAGTTTGAAGCTTCGTAAGAAAACTTCTTTGCAGGATGTAAGGAAATACTTTTTCAGTGTAAGAGTAGTTGATAATTGGAATTGGCTAAGCGAGGAGGTAGTTAATGCTATCTCAATCCATAGTTTTAAGGACAGGTATGATAAGTATGACTAAGTCTAAAATGGAACCGATGAGGAGACGGGAAGATACGAGCTTTGAGCTCTTTCCCGTAAACACAATTAGGTAAGTACACACACACACACACACACACACACACACACACACACACACACACACACACACACACACACACACACACACACACACACACACACACACACAAATCTTACAGGAAAGAGAGGGCTGGGCAGATTGCATATTCCTAGACTTCCAGAAAGCGTTTGACACTGTTCCACATGGGAGACTTATTAGGAAGCTGCAATCAATGGCTAGAATAGGTGGAAATGTTTTGGAATGGATAAAAACTTACTTAGAAGGAAGGGAACAGAGGGTTAGAGTAAGACACTCAGTGTCTGAATGGAGAAGAGTTAGTAGTGGAGTTCCACAGGGTTCAGTTTTAGGGCCACTTTTGTTCCTTGTATATGTAAATGACCTACCAGAGTCTGTAAATTCATTCATGAATATGTTTGCAGATGATGCAAAGATTGTGAAGAAAGTAAAAAACGAGAACAATGGTAGAGAACTTCAGGAGGATCTAAATATCCTGCATGAGTGGTCAGAAAAGTGGCTAATGAAATTCAATACTTCAAAATGTAAGGTAATGAGAATGGGTACAAGTGCAAGAAGGCCCAAACTTGACTACTCGGTGGCTGGAGTACAACTTCAAGAGACAGAAAATGAGAGAGATCTAGGAGTAAACATACTGGCAGATTTGTCTCCAGAAATACATATAAATGGCATAGTAAGGGCAGCATATGCATTCTTATCAAATGTAAGGGTAGCCTTCAGGCACATGGACAAGGAAATGTTCAGAAATGTTTATGTAACCTATGTGAGGCCAAAACTCGAATATGCAGCCCCCTTTTGGAATCCGCACTTGAAAAAGCACATAGCTAAGCTTGAAAAAGTTCAAAGACATGCCACGAAACTGGTGCCAGAAATACGCAATCTCAGTTATGATGAGAGGCTGAGGGAATTAGACTTACCATCACTCGAAGCTAGAAGAGTGAGGGGGGATATGGTGACAGTCTTGAAATTCCTTCATGGTTATGATAGAGTGGATAGGGATCGATATTTTGATATGGCTGGCTCTAGAACTAGAGGTCATAGTTTGAAGCTTCGTAAGAAAACTTCTTCGCAGGATGTAAGGAAATACTTTTTCAGTGTAAGAGTAGTTGATAATTGGAATTGGCTAAGCGAGGAGGTAGTTAATGCTATCTCAGTCCATAGTTTTAAGGACAGGTATGATAAGTATGACTAAGTATAAAATGGAACCGATGAGGAGACGGGAAGATACGAGCTTTGGGCTCTTTCCCGTAAACACAATTAGGTAATCACAATTAGGTAATCACACACACACACACACACACACACACACACACACACACACACACACACACACACACACACACACACACCTACCAGAGTCTGTAAATTCATTCATGAATATGTTTGCAGATGATGCAAAGATTGTGAAGAAAGTAAAAAACGAGAACAATGGTAGAGAACTTCAGGAGGATCTAAATAATCTGCATGAGTGGTCAGAAAAGTGGCTAATGAAATTCAATACTTCAAAATGTAAGGCAATGAGAATGGGTACAAGTGCAAGAAGGCCCAAGCTTGACTACTCGGTGGCTTGAGTACAACTTCAAGAGACAGAAAATGAGAGAGATCTAGGAGTAAACATACTGGCAGATTTGTCTCCAGAAATACATATAAATGGCATAGTAAGGGCAGCATATGCATTCTTATCAAATGTAAGGGTAGCCTTCAGGCACATGGACAAGGAAATGTTCAGAAATGTTTATGTAACCTATGTGAGGCCAAAACTCGAATATGCAGCCCCCTTTTGGAATCCGCACTTGAAAAAGCACATAGCTAAGCTTGAAAAAGTTCAAAGACATGCCACGAAACTGGTGCCAGAAATACGCAATCTCAGTTATGATGAGAGGCTGAGGGAATTAGACTTACCATCACTCGAAGCTAGAAGAGTGAGGGGGGATATGGTGACAGTCTTGAAATTCCTTCATGGTTATGATAGAGTGGATAGGGATCGATATTTTGATATGGCTGGCTCTAGAACTAGAGGTCATAGTTTGAAGCTTCGTAAGAAAACTTCTTCGCAGGATGTAAGGAAATACTTTTTCAGTGTAAGAGTAGTTGATAATTGGAATTGGCTAAGCGAGGAGGTAGTTAATGCTATCTCAGTCCATAGTTTTAAGGACAGGTATGATAAGTATGACTAAGTATAAAATGGAACCGATGAGGAGACGGGAAGATACGAGCTTTGGGCTCTTTCCCGTAAACACAATTAGGTAATCACAATTAGGTAATCACACACACACACACACACACACACACACACACACACACACACACACACACACACACACACACACACCTACCAGAGTCTGTAAATTCATTCATGAATATGTTTGCAGATGATGCAAAGATTGTGAAGAAAGTAAAAAACGAGAACAATGGTAGAGAACTTCAGGAGGATCTAAATAATCTGCATGAGTGGTCAGAAAAGTGGCTAATGAAATTCAATACTTCAAAATGTAAGGCAATGAGAATGGGTACAAGTGCAAGAAGGCCCAAGCTTGACTACTCGGTGGCTTGAGTACAACTTCAAGAGACAGAAAATGAGAGAGATCTAGGAGTAAACATACTGGCAGATTTGTCTCCAGAAATACATATAAATGGCATAGTAAGGGCAGCATATGCATTCTTATCAAATGTAAGGGTAGCCTTCAGGCACATGGACAAGGAAATGTTCAGAAATGTTTATGTAACCTATGTGAGGCCAAAACTCGAATATGCAGCCCCCTTTTGGAATCCGCACTTGAAAAAGCACATAGCTAAGCTTGAAAAAGTTCAAAGACATGCCACGAAACTGGTGCCAGAAATACGCAATCTCAGTTATGATGAGAGGCTGAGGGAATTAGACTTACCATCACTCGAAGCTAGAAGAGTGAGGGGGGATATGGTGACAGTCTTGAAATTCCTTCATGGTTATGATAGAGTGGATAGGGATCGATATTTTGATATGGCTGGCTCTAGAACTAGAGGTCATAGTTTGAAGCTTCGTAAGAAAACTTCTTCGCAGGATGTAAGGAAATACTTTTTCAGTGTAAGAGTAGTTGATAATTGGAATTGGCTAAGCGAGGAGGTAGTTAATGCTATCTCAGTCCATAGTTTTAAGGACAGGTATGATAAGTATGACTAAGTATAAAATGGAACCGATGAGGAGACGGGAAGATACGAGCTTTGGGCTCTTTCCCGTAAACACAATTAGGTAATCACAATTAGGTAATCTCACACACACACACACACACACACACACACACACACACACACACACACACACACACACACACACACACACACACACACACACCTACCAGAGTCTGTAAATTCATTCATGAATATGTTTGCAGATGATGCAAAGATTGTGAAGAAAGTAAAAAACGAGAACAATGGTAGAGAACTTCAGGAGGATCTAAATAATCTGCATGAGTGGTCAGAAAAGTGGCTAATGAAATTCAATACTTCAAAATGTAAGGCAATGAGAATGGGTACAAGTGCAAGAAGGCCCAAGCTTGACTACTCGGTGGCTTGAGTACAACTTCAAGAGACAGAAAATGAGAGAGATCTAGGAGTAAACATACTGGCAGATTTGTCTCCAGAAATACATATAAATGGCATAGTAAGGGCAGCATATGCATTCTTTTCAAATGTAAGGGTAGCCTTCAGGCACATGGACAAGGAAATGTTCAGAAATGTTTATGTAACCTATGTGAGGCCAAAACTCGAATATGCAGCCCCCTTTTGGAATCCGCACTTGAAAAAGCACATAGCTAAGCTTGAAAAAGTTCAAAGACATGCCACGAAACTGGTGCCAGAAATACGCAATCTCAGTTATGATGAGAGGCTGAGGGAATTAGACTTACCATCACTCGAAGCTAGAAGAGTGAGGGGGGATATGGTGACAGTCTTGAAATTCCTTCATGGTTATGATAGAGTGGATAGGGATCGATATTTTGATATGGCTGGCTCTAGAACTAGAGGTCATAGTTTGAAGCTTCGTAAGAAAACTTCTTCGCAGGATGTAAGGAAATACTTTTTCAGTGTAAGAGTAGTTGATAATTGGAATTGGCTAAGCGAGGAGGTAGTTAATGCTATCTCAGTCCATAGTTTTAAGGACAGGTATGATAAGTATGACTAAGTATAAAATGGAACCGATGAGGAGACGGGAAGATACGAGCTTTGGGCTCTTTCCCGTAAACACAATTAGGTAATCACAATTAGGTAATCTCACACACACACACACACACACACACACACACACACACACACACACACACACACACACACACACACACACACACACACCTACCAGAGTCTGTAAATTCATTCATGAATATGTTTGCAGATGATGCAAAGATTGTGAAGAAAGTAAAAAACGAGAACAATGGTAGAGAACTTCAGGAGGATCTAAATAATCTGCATGAGTGGTCAGAAAAGTGGCTAATGAAATTCAATACTTCAAAATGTAAGGCAATGAGAATGGGTACAAGTGCAAGAAGGCCCAAGCTTGACTACTCGGTGGCTTGAGTACAACTTCAAGAGACAGAAAATGAGAGAGATCTAGGAGTAAACATACTGGCAGATTTGTCTCCAGAAATACATATAAATGGCATAGTAAGGGCAGCATATGCATTCTTATCAAATGTAAGGGTAGCCTTCAGGCACATGGACAAGGAAATGTTCAGAAATGTTTATGTAACCTATGTGAGGCCAAAACTCGAATATGCAGCCCCCTTTTGGAATCCGCACTTGAAAAAGCACATAGCTAAGCTTGAAAAAGTTCAAAGACATGCCACGAAACTGGTGCCAGAAATACGCAATCTCAGTTATGATGAGAGGCTGAGGGAATTAGACTTACCATCACTCGAAGCTAGAAGAGTGAGGGGGGATATGGTGACAGTCTTGAAATTCCTTCATGGTTATGATAGAGTGGATAGGGATCGATATTTTGATATGGCTGGCTCTAGAACTAGAGGTCATAGTTTGAAGCTTCGTAAGAAAACTTCTTCGCAGGATGTAAGGAAATACTTTTTCAGTGTAAGAGTAGTTGATAATTGGAATTGGCTAAGCGAGGAGGTAGTTAATGCTATCTCAGTCCATAGTTTTAAGGACAGGTATGATAAGTATGACTAAGTATAAAATGGAACCGATGAGGAGACGGGAAGATACGAGCTTTGGGCTCTTTCCCGTAAACACAATTAGGTAATCACAATTAGGTAATCTCACACACACACACACACACACACACACACACACACACACACACACACACACACACACACACACACACACACACACACACACACACACACACACACACACCTACCAGAGTCTGTAAATTCATTCATGAATATGTTTGCAGATGATGCAAAGATTGTGAAGAAAGTAAAAAACGAGAACAATGGTAGAGAACTTCAGGAGGATCTAAATAATCTGCATGAGTGGTCAGAAAAGTGGCTAATGAAATTCAATACTTCAAAATGTAAGGCAATGAGAATGGGTACAAGTGCAAGAAGGCCCAAGCTTGACTACTCGGTGGCTTGAGTACAACTTCAAGAGACAGAAAATGAGAGAGATCTAGGAGTAAACATACTGGCAGATTTGTCTCCAGAAATACATATAAATGGCATAGTAAGGGCAGCATATGCATTCTTATCAAATGTAAGGGTAGCCTTCAGGCACATGGACAAGGAAATGTTCAGAAATGTTTATGTAACCTATGTGAGGCCAAAACTCGAATATGCAGCCCCCTTTTGGAATCCGCACTTGAAAAAGCACATAGCTAAGCTTGAAAAAGTTCAAAGACATGCCACGAAACTGGTGCCAGAAATACGCAATCTCAGTTATGATGAGAGGCTGAGGGAATTAGACTTACCATCACTCGAAGCTAGAAGAGTGAGGGGGGATATGGTGACAGTCTTGAAATTCCTTCATGGTTATGATAGAGTGGATAGGGATCGATATTTTGATATGGCTGGCTCTAGAACTAGAGGTCATAGTTTGAAGCTTCGTAAGAAAACTTCTTCGCAGGATGTAAGGAAATACTTTTTCAGTGTAAGAGTAGTTGATAATTGGAATTGGCTAAGCGAGGAGGTAGTTAATGCTATCTCAGTCCATAGTTTTAAGGACAGGTATGATAAGTATGACTAAGTATAAAATGGAACCGATGAGGAGACGGGAAGATACGAGCTTTGGGCTCTTTCCCGTAAACACAATTAGGTAATCACAATTAGGTAATCTCACACACACACACACACACACACACACACACACACACACACACACACACACACACACACACACACACACACTACTAAGGAAACATATCTCTCTTCACTTGGAATCCTTCAACTTTTTGTCAGTGAGGCAACATGGCTTCAGAGAAGGAAGATCAACAGTAACAAACTTGTTAGAATTTTATGATGAGGTAAGCCAAATCTTACAGGAAAGAGAGGGCTGGGCAGATTGCATATTCCTAGACTTCCAGAAAGCGTTTGACACTGTTCCACATGGGAGACTTATTAGGAAGCTGCAATCAATGGCTAGAATAGGTGGAAATGTCTTGGAATGGATAAAAACTTACTTAGAAGGAAGGGAACAGAGGGTTAGAGTAAGACACTCAGTGTCTGAATGGAGAAGAGTTAGTAGTGGAGTTCCACAGGGTTCAGTTTTAGGGCCACTTTTGTTCCTTGTATATGTAAATGACCTACCAGAGTCTGTAAATTCATTCATGAATATGTTTGCAGATGATGCAAAGATTGTGAAGAAAGTAAAAAACGAGAACAATGGTAGAGAACTTCAGGAGGATCTAAATATCCTGCATGAGTGGTCAGAAAAGTGGCTAATGAAATTCAATACTTCAAAATGTAAGGTAATGAGAATGGGTACAAGTGCAAGAAGGCCCAAACTTGACTACTCGGTGGCTGGAGTACAACTTCAAGAGACAGAAAATGAGAGAGATCTAGGAGTAAACATACTGGCAGATTTGTCTCCAGAAATACATATAAATGGCATAGTAAGGGCAGCATATGCATTCTTATCAAATGTAAGGGTAGCCTTCAGGCACATGGACAAGGAAATGTTCAGAAATATTTATGTAACCTATGTGAGGCCAAAACTCGAATATGCAGCCCCCTTTTGGAATCCGCACTTGAAAAAGCACATAGCTAAGCTTGAAAAAGTTCAAAGACATGCCACGAAACTGGTGCCAGAAATACGCAATCTCAGTTATGATGAGAGGCTGAGGGAATTAGACTTACCATCACTCGAAGCTAGAAGAGTGAGGGGGATATGGTGACAGTCTTTAAATTCCTTCATGGTTATGATAGAGTGGATAGGGATCGATATTTTGATATGGCTGGCTCTAGAACTAGAGGTCATAGTTTGAAGCTTCGTAAGAAAACTTCTTCGCAGGATGTAAGGAAATACTTTTTCAGTGTAAGAGTAGTTGATAATTGGAATTGGCTAAGCGAGGAGGTAGTTAATGCTATCTCAATCCATAGTTTTAAGGACAGGTATGATAAGTATGACTAAGTATAAAATGGAACCGATGAGGAGACGGGAAGATACGAGCTTTGGGGTCTTTCCCGTAAACACAATTAGGTAATCACAATTAGGTAATCACACACACAAGAAATGTGCGACATGTTTTGTGAGGAGTATGGGAAGATAGTAGATTGGTGCATTCCTGTGAGTCACCAAATTAGGAGTAATTCATGCCAGAGAGAAATGGTTCAATAATGAGTGTAGGAGAGCTAAGGAGTTTATAGACAAATGCTGGAAAAGATATAGGAAGAAAAAAAACATAAATGCTTGGCAGACTTATGAAAGGGCAAGAAATTATTACCAAAGTAAAAGAAGAGAGACTATGAGAGGGATATCACCATGAAGGCAAAGAAAATCCCAATCTTTTCCACGTCTTTATCAGAGGAAAACTGAAAGTAAAAGGACAGGTTTTAAAGCTTAAGAGAGCTGATGGAGCATCACTGCGAGGGATGAACAGATCTGCCAAGAATTGAACAAGGAGTTTCAGTCAGTACTTACAGTAGAAAATACCCCACCCCCTCAGATTGCAGTGATAGAAACTTATGGGTCGGTATTAGAGAACATCATCTTTTCAGCCACAGAGGTATGCAAAGCGCTTATGGAGTTAGATGTCCATAAATCTACAGGTCCTGATGATATATCCCCATATGTACTTAAGGAATGCGGTAATTCAATATCAGTGTCATATTTAAAAAGTCGCTGGAGTCAGGAGAGATTCCAAGATGCCGGCAACAAGCAAACGTGATACCTGTCTTCCAAAAGGGAAGGAGGGATACGGCTCTAAACTACAGACCTGTCTCCTTGACCAGCATAGTTTGCAAAGTTGTGGAAAAACTACTAAGGAAACATATCTCTCTTCACTTGGAATCCTTCAACTTCTTGTCAGTGAGACAACATGGCTTCAGAGAAGGTAGATCAACAATAACAAACTTATTAGAATTTTATGATGAGGTAAGCCGGATCTTACAAGAAAGAGAGGGCTGGGCAGATTGCATATTCCTAGACTTCCAGAAAGCATTTGACACTGTTCCACACGGGAGACTTATTAAGAAGCTGCAAGCAATGGCAAGAATAGGTGGAAATGTCTTGGAATGGATAAAAAACATACTTAGAAGGAAGAGAACAGAGAGTTAGATTAAGACACTCTGTGTCTGAATGGAGAAGAGTAAGTAGTGGAGTTCCACAGGGTTCAGTTTCAGGGCCACTTTTGTTCCTTGTATATGTAAATGACCTACCAGAGTCTGTAAATTCATTCTTGACTATGTTTGCAGATGATGCAAATATAATGAAAAAGTAAGAACGAGAACAATGGTAGAGAACTTCAGGAAGATCTAAATAGTCTGCATGAGTGGTCAGAAAAGTGGCTATTGAACTTCAATACTTCAAAATGTAAGGTATTGAGAACTGGTACAAGTGTAAGAAGACCCAAGCTTGACTACTTGGTGGCAGAAGTAGAATTTCAAGAGACAGAGAATGAGAAAGATCTAGGAGTAAACATACTGGCCGATTTGTCTCCAGAAATTCATATAAATGGCATAGTAAGGGCAGCATATGCTTTCTTAGCAAATTTAAGGGTAGCCTTCAGGCACATGGATAAGGAAATGTTCAGAAATATTTATGTAACCTATGTGAGGCCAAAGCTGGAATATGCAGCCCCCTTTTGGAATCTGCACTTGAAAAAGCACGGTAGTCAAGCTGGACAAAGCTCAAAGACATGCCACGAAACTGGTGCCAGAAATACGCAATCTCATTTATGATGAGAGGCTGAGGGAATTTGACTTACCATCACTCGAAGCTAGGAGATTGAGGGGGGATGTGGTGACTTAATTTAAATTTCTTCATGTTTATGCCAGAGTGGACAGGAATCGATATTTAAATATTGCTGGCACTATAACTAGAGGTCATAGTTTGAAGCGTCATAAGGAAACTTCTTTGCAGGCTGTAAGGAAGTACTTTTTTTTTTTAAATGTAAGAATAGTTGATAATTTGAATTGGCTAAGCGGGGAGGTAGTTAATGTTAACTCAGTCCATAGAACACAGGAAGAGATGGGAAAGATCAAAAACTTGTTGCAAGAGGCAAGAAGGTTAAATGATGAAAGCAAAGAAATGAAGAAGAGAAGAAAAATTTTCATTACAGAGTTCTTCCAGACAAAGGGGAGATAAAGAAGATTATGACAGAAGATCAGGGGATGGGGCCTCATTAAGATTGTTATACACAATTGCTGATGGATTAGCTGGTAAGGCAGTAGAATTAAAAGATAGGATTCACAACAGTAAGGCAGATATAGTAGCAATTACAGAGACTAAGTTGAGTGAGGACATAAACAGTGTCACAGTTTTTCCTAAGGGTTTCAGAATACTAAGGGTTGAAAGATCTGAGAGGACTGGTGGAGGGATAGCACTGCTCATAAGTGAAAGGATTCAAGTCGAAGAAATAAACTTGGCTATAGAAAGTGAGTTCAAGGAATTTCTTGTTGCTCGCATAAATACTGGGTCAGAGAGCATTATAATAACTGTTGTATACAACCCACCAAGGAACCAAAATAGGCTTGAAGTTTATGAGGAAAGTCATATAGGTACTATTGAAGTATAAACTCAGTTGTTAACATGGCACGGGAAAAAAAAAGTAGGATTTTGATTATGGGAGACTTTAATCATAAAGAGATAGATTGGATAAATCTTGACCCACACAGTGGTGAGGACTCATTCGGGGCAAGATTCCTAGATTGCGTACAAGGGAATTTCCTACACCAACATGTAATGGAACCAACAAAGGCCAGGGGTGGGGATGAGCCATCACTACTTGATCTAGTGTTCACAGATAATGTGTTGGATATTGAAAAAATTGAGTATGAACCACCAATTGGAAAGAGTGACCACTGTGTGTTGTTGATGGAGTATATCATTGAAGATATTCTTCCTGAGAGTAGAGACACTGAGGACATGAGGAGGAACTATCGGAAAGGAGATTACATCAAAATGAATGAGCTTTTTGCAGTTATTGACTGGAGAACCTTATTTTACAACAAATCTGTACAAGAAATGTATGACATCTTTTGTGAGAAATATGGGAAGATAGTAGATTGCTGCATACCTATCACCAAAGTAGGTGTAATTCATGCTAGAGAGAAATGGTTCGATAATGGGTGTAAAAGAGCTAAGAAGAGGAGAGACAAATGCTGGAAAAGGTATAGGAGGAGAAAAAACATAAATGACTGGCAAACCTACAAAAGAGCAAGAAATGACTACCTAAGTAAAAGGAGAGAGGCAGAGAGAGACTATGAGAGGGACATCACCAGGAAGGCTAAAGAAAATCCCAAGCTTTTCCACAGCTTTATCAGAGGAAAACTGAAGGTAAAAGAACAGGTTTTAAGGCTAAAGAGAGCGGATGGAAGCATCACTGAGACGGATGAAGAGATCTGCAAAGAATTGAACAAGGAGTTTCAGTCAGTATTTACAGTAGAAAATACCCCACCCCCTCAGATTGCAGTGATAGAAGCTCAAGGGCCGGTATTAGAGAACATCAACCTTACAGCCACAGAGGTATGCAAAGCGCTGATGAATTTAGATGTTCATAAAGCTACAGGTCCTGATGACATATCCCCTCATGTGCTTAAAAAATGCGCAAACACAATATCAGTGGCACTAAGTATCATATTTAAGGAGTCACTGGAGTCGGGGGAGATTCCAAGATGCTGGAAACAAGCAAATGTGATACCTATCTTCAAAAAGGGAAGGAGGGATACGGCTCTGAACTATAGACCAGTTTCCTTGACCAGCATAGTTTGCAAAGTTATGGAGAAACTACTAAGGAAACATATCTCTCTTCACTTGGAATCCTTCAACTTTTTGTCAGTGAGGCAACATGGCTTCAGAGAAGGTAGATCAACAGTAACAAACTTATTAGAATTTTATGATGAGGTAAGCCAAATCTTACAGGAAAGAGAGGGCTGGGTAGATTGCATATTCCTAGACTTCCAGAAAGCGTTTGACACTGTTCCACATGGGAGACTTATTAGGAAGCTGCAATCAATGGCTAGAATAGGTGGAAATGTTTTGGAATGGATAAAAACTTACTTAGAAGGAAGGGAACAGAGGGTTAGAGTAAGACACTCAGTGTCTGAATGGAGAAGAGTTAGTAGTGGAGTTCCACAGGGTTCAGTTTTAGGGCCACTTTTGTTCCTTGTATATGTAAATGACCTACCAGAGTCTGTAAATTCATTCATGAATATGTTTGCAGATGATGCAAAGATTGTGAAGAAAGTAAAAAACGAGAACAATGGTAGAGAACTTCAGGAGGATCTAAATAATCTGCATGAGTGGTCAGAAAAGTGGCTAATGAAATTCAATACTTCAAAATGTAAGGTAATGAGAATGGGTACAAGTGCAAGAAGGCCCAAACTTGACTACTCGGTGGCTGGAGTACAACTTCAAGAGACAGAAAATGAGAGAGATCTAGGAGTAAACATACTGGTAGATTTGTCTCCAGAAATACATATAAATGGCATAGTAAGGACAGCATATGCATTTTTATCAAATGTAAGGGTAGCCTTCAGGCACATGGACAAGGAAATGTTCAGAAATATTTATGTAACCTATGTGAGGCCAAAACTCGAATATGAAGCCCCCTTTTGGAATCCGCACTTGAAAAAGCACATAGCTGAGCTTGAAAAAGTTCAAAGACATGCCACGAAACTGGTGCCAGAAATACGCAATCTCAGTTATGATGAGAGGCTGAGGGAATTAGACTTACCATCACTCGAAGCTAGAAGAGTGAGGGGGGATATGGTGACAGTCTTGAAATTCCTTCATGGTTATGATAGAGTGGATAGGGATCGATATTTCGATATGGCTGGCTCTAGAACTAGAGGTCATAGTTTGAAGCTTCGTAAGAAAACTTGTTTGCAGGATGTAAGGAAATACTTTTTCAGTGTAAGGGTAGTTGATAATTGGAATTGGCTAAGCGAGGAGGTAGTTAATGCTATCTCAATCCATAGTTTTAAGGACCGGTATGATAAGTATGACTAAGTATAAAATGGAACCGATGAGGAGACGGGAAGATACGAGCTTTGGGCTCTTTCCCGTAAACACAATTAGGTAATCACACACACACACACACACACACACACACACACACACACACATACACACACACACACACACACACACACACACACACACACACACACACACACACACACACACACACACACACACACACACCTACCAGAGTCTGTAAATTCATTCATGAATATGTTTGCAGATGATGCAAAGATTGTGAAGAAAGTAAAAAACGAGAACAATGGTAGGGAACTTCAGGAGGATCTAAATAATCTGCATGAGTGGTCAGAAAAGTGGCTAATGAAATTCAATACTTCAAAATGTAAGGCAATGAGAATGGGTACAAGTGCAAGAAGGCCCAAGCTTGACTACTCGGTGGCTTGAGTACAACTTCAAGAGACAGAAAATGAGAGAGATCTAGGAGTAAACATACTGGCAGATTTGTCTCCAGAAATACATATAAATGGCATAGTAAGGGCAGCATATGCATTCTTATCAAATGTAAGGGTAGCCTTCAGGCACATGGACAAGGAAATGTTCAGAAATGTTTATGTAACCTATGTGAGGCCAAAACTCGAATATGCAGCCCCCTTTTGGAATCCGCACTTGAAAAAGCACATAGCTAAGCTTGAAAAAGTTCAAAGACATGCCACGAAACTGGTGCCAGAAATACGCAATCTCAGTTATGATGAGAGGCTGAGGGAATTAGACTTACCATCACTCGAAGCTAGAAGAGTGAGGGGGGATATGGTGACAGTCTTGAAATTCCTTCATGGTTATGATAGAGTGGATAGGGATCGATATTTTGATATGGCTGGCTCTAGAACTAGAGGTCATAGTTTGAAGCTTCGTAAGAAAACTTCTTCGCAGGATGTAAGGAAATACTTTTTCAGTGTAAGAGTAGTTGATAATTGGAATTGGCTAAGCGAGGAGGTAGTTAATGCTATCTCAGTCCATAGTTTTAAGGACAGGTATGATAAGTATGACTAAGTATAAAATGGAACCGATGAGGAGACGGGAAGATACGAGCTTTGGGCTCTTTCCCGTAAACACAATTAGGTAATCACAATTAGGTAATCACACACACACACACACACACACACACACACACACACACACACACACACACACACACACACACACACACACACACCTACCAGAGTCTGTAAATTCATTCATGAATATGTTTGCAGATGATGCAAAGATTGTGAAGAAAGTAAAAAACGAGAACAATGGTAGAGAACTTCAGGAGGATCTAAATAATCTGCATGAGTGGTCAGAAAAGTGGCTAATGAAATTCAATACTTCAAAATGTAAGGCAATGAGAATGGGTACAAGTGCAAGAAGGCCCAAGCTTGACTACTCGGTGGCTTGAGTACAACTTCAAGAGACAGAAAATGAGAGAGATCTAGGAGTAAACATACTGGCAGATTTGTCTCCAGAAATACATATAAATGGCATAGTAAGGGCAGCATATGCATTCTTATCAAATGTAAGGGTAGCCTTCAGGCACATGGACAA
>JAXCGZ010019026.1:50000-70000 GCA_037179515.1 Halocaridina rubra
CACTGAGGAAGCGGTGCCTAAATGAATCTCCTCATCAAAGAATCGGTTCCCAAATGAACCTCAGAGTTCACACCAGTGTTATGTGTTTCAAGAGGGGAAAAAAAATATAGATATGTTAAAATAGGGTCTTTTTCTAACCCCGTTTTATCAAAATAATTTTATTTTTTTGGGGCACATAATTTATCTTTTCAGTTCTGTTGCTTAGTTTTATAGTTTTGATGTAATGCGTGCATCTCGTGGCATTAACAGCTTCAATATATATATATATATATATATATATATATATATATATATATATATATATATATATATATATATATATATATATATATATATATATATATATATATATATATATATATATATATATATATATATATATATATATATATATATATATATATATATATATTTTACTGTAATAACAACATTCAAAATCAGTTGAAGAAATCGAGAAGCAATATCCAAATATCTCATTTCTCAAAGTGGAATATACAGTGTTTACATTTTCATGATGTATGACAGCGTTCCCAACTGGAAAAACAAAATATTTAACGAATCAAATCATGAAGAAAGTATCTAATAGAAGTACTCTACTGAACATATCTAATAATTTGTATCGATTTAATAATTAAAATAACATGTGTCTTTAAATCTGTTAAAAGTACTACATTTAATCGAATAAAATTTCATTAATTTCTTTTCCCGATTGCGTACACTGTAATGGCCTCGTGGATTCTGCAAACGCTCCGCATGTTTTGAGCGTTGTAATATTTGCTTTGGGAAGAATTATCCACCATGAAGCTACCATATATTCAGGAAAGAACGCTGTTTCCGAGGATCAAATATCAGCGTAATTTAAGAATGCTTAGGAATGATTAATATCTTCAACTACTGAAAGCGGAGGTTCTTTATGGCATCAAGAATTTTCATATTTAACTAATCTCAGGATATGCTGTAGCGGATTTGACAATGAAAGTAGTAGCTCCTGAAAGCGCCAAATAGTTTGGCTAATCTACTTCCCGACAGATGACAGCCTTTGTAAGTGAGAATAGTGGATTACGAAAGTGCAATGGAAATATATGTAGCTTGCAACACCATTGGAACTTTGAGCAGTAGCATAGGCGAGAGTGTCAAGAATTCATAAAAATTTCTTTCTAGTAACACCTCTGAGAATGAACCCAATGGGTCTTGACCGTAATTAGGATTTACATATACCCTCAACATTAACACCTTAAAAATCTGATAATGGTGACCCATGAAAGTGCAAATGAAGTATAAATGTTTGCTACATCTCTCGAGGTGCCAGTTTTAGCATCCTTCGCCATTGGCAGCCTGACTGTTGATCTTTTCATTCCCACGAATTATAATATGACGTCATAACAACCGGTGACTTTAAGTTTTGCATTTTGTCACGTCATTGTTTTCCTTGAATGACATTGCACTATAAGGCGAAAAAGCATCAAATGGAAATTATACTTTTATAAGCACAGTACAAGAGGGTCGACAAGGTCACTCGAGCCTTGTTATTTACAGAATTGTTCTTCTTCTATATTTGGAGTCAATGGATCCCTTCCAGATACTTTTGCTAATGGAATTGAGAAAGAGTTGCAGTAGCAGAAATTAGCAGTAATGATGCAAATGAGAAAAAAGTGGCAGAAAATAGCTCTATTTTCAGTAGTATGAGGGGTATAATCATCATCATCATATCTTTCAGTTTCACCCATAAGGGGTTGCCACAATGGATGAATGTTCTCCATATCGCCATATCTCCTGCATCCTATTCTGTCACACCGCACACCCTAATGTCCTCCCCGGCACATCCATAAGCCTACTCTTTTGACCTACCTCTCCCTTTCCTACCCAGCACCTCCATCCTCAGCATCTTTCTCCTAATGTACCCCTTATCCCTCCTCAGCACATACCCAAGCCATTTCAATCTCGCCTCTCTCACAATTTTCTCAAACCATCCAACCTACACTGTCCCTCTAATATGTTCATTCATTTTCCTGGCCTTCATTGTTACTTCCAAAGTAAGGACTGTATTAGATGGTAGAAGCGAAATCAGTGATATATTATTATTTTTTTTATTTCCAGTAGTTATATGGACTCAAAAAGAAAAAAAAATGTGATAGAAATTTGAAAGACTGATGCAAAAATAAAATTAGCTGTAGAATATGTTTATGTATTCAGAGGTAAGAGGGACTCTAATTGCTGAATAGTATAACAGATATTTTCCCCTGAGGAAGGGGGTCTAGAATTTATCCTCCGTGTTTCCTAGTGTGTCGTAAGAGTCGACTAAATGGGGCGGAGTGAGGGGGCTGGGAATCCCTATTCTATATTTTCTTTTCCAAGAGTGAGAGTATTTTGCCTTGACTCAGCCACTCCCCTTATAAGATAAAAATTTGCTAAGTTATGTGAATAGATGATAGAAATTGGAAGAGTTTTATGCAAGACTGAAAACAATGGAAGAAATTGTGGCTGATATGAAAGCGAAAATAATGGTAGAATATATTTTCCATTTACAAGAATTAGAATAATAATAATAAACCTTTATTTCCATTTCATTATACAATGGGTATTCGTCAGCCGGGGTAAGCCCCAACCCCCCACTGTGGTGCCCAACCACAGAAGTTCCTGCCAGTAAACAGCTTAAACTCTCGGTCTTGGACGGGAACCGATCTTTCGACCTCGTCAATGCGAAGCCAGAGCGTTACCACTGTACTAGCCAGCAGGCTGTAACAGATTAAAAAGAAAAAAAAGAGTAGAGGTAATAATTTGAAGTAGTGCTGAATAAATTAGTGGCAGGGCATCATTCTGTGTCTAGTAGTTAGAACTATTATAGCAGAAAAATTAGTGGCGAGAGTTAGAAATTGTGTTAAAAGAAAAATCAGAGATAAAATGTGGTTCGGTTTCCATAATCAAGAGGAACTGCTATTAAAGAAAAAAAAAGATAGTCATTGAATTTGTATTGACTGTTGAAAAAGAAAAATTGATAGATTATCATTGGTTCCAGAAGTTAGGAGAACTGCCATGCCAAGAAACGTAGTGCCATAAAAGTAGTGCTACTCTATGGCACTACATTTCTTGGTATGGCAGTTAGGAGAACTGCCATACCAGGAAAAGTAGTACAATAAAAAAGAGAAAGTAGTGGTAGAGTAACTTTCCTTTAGCATATTTTAGAAAGATTGAAATAACAATCTTTCTAACAGTAGTTACCGTGGCTCAAGCGGTAGCGTTAGCGACTCTGAGGCGTTAGGTCGAGGGCTCGCGCCCCGTCACGGTCTGAGGTTAGCAAGGGCATGCACTCAGGGTAACGATTACATCTACCAAAGCAAGTCCTTCGCAAGAAGGCAACCGTCCTAGCCCTTGGTAGAAAAGGGAGTCTGTGACGTAAAACCGGAACAGAACAGAAAGATTGTAATAACAGAAAAAGTAGTGCTACAAATTAAAGTAGCAAAATTAGCGGTGAATTATCATTATACGTATTTACACTATTCGTATGGCAAATTCTTCAAGTGCAGAGCAGAAGGACAGGTGAATGTTTTCCTAATCTCTCACCTGAGCTTCTGATTCAGAGTGTTTCCCCAAAGATATTTCATATGTATCGGCGTACTCATGAGACATGATGAGTTTTTGAGGGACTCGTAAGTGACAGGCACCACTACAGTCCCCTCCACATCCTCGTAATGACTATGCAAAAAAATTACTTTTCTTCACAGAACGAGTAGGGCTCGAATGCAGGTTCCTTGGACTGGCAGACCAATTTATAATCCATTAGGTCAATGAAACTCTAATGCTCTTTGATTTACTTAAAAAAAAAACCATTTCATTAAATCTAAATTACGCGTGAATTCCTTTTACAATAGAATATTAACCTGCAAATGTAATGTATCAGTTATATTCGTTCGTTTTCCTTGAGTTATTGGAGATTTTTCATAAAATTATAATTTTTCATATATTCAAAGACGTTTCTTGTGTTATTATTCGAAAGAAATAGCTAAATAAAAGTTGCCTTAAGAAACTTAAATCATATATATATATATATATATATATATATATATATATATATATATATATATATATATATATATATATATATATATATATATATACTAAATTTAGTATTGTACTCCATAATAACATCATCAGAATTATGTAAAAAAAAAAGTAAAAAGAAAAAAAAGAAAAAATAGGTTTGGATGGACATGATATGTTACGGAGGGCAAGAAAAAGAAGAAGAAAAAGAGTCAAGTTGAAATTGTTCTTCTGGATCCAGATGCAATCGTTTTAATTGCAGGAAGTGAAGGGTTAGACCAGTGTGGAGTGAAAAAAAAAGATGTGATCCACTGCATATATACACGCAAGTATGAAATAATGTTGCTGTCTGTGTTAGAGGCTATGAGGAGAGCGCTTTTCAGTCCTAAATGGATTTGTGGCCAGTTTAAATACATGTTACACGTCATACAGGAAGACAGAAAGTGATGTTTCACTCTGTTTTAGAGACTATTTTTTGTCCTCGGCCTGGTTACGAGCCTAAGGCACATTATCAGTGTGCCAAGGTGCTACAAATTAAGCCACCGAGGGTCTTAAAGACGAATCAACCTCTCAACTAACTGCTAAGCTAGGGAATGAACGCATTCTCCTGAATGTCTTTTCATGTTCATTTTGCAGTTTCTTCCCAACCTCACTTCTTTACTCATTTAATCCAAATCCCAAGCTATATAGGCACACAAATGATGTGTCCTAGGTTCGAACCCCAGCCTGGGGCAAAATATATTTCATGTTTTCACATATTATAATGTCTATTTGATCACAAAAAAAACCACACCCACACACACACACACCCACACACACAAACACACACACACACACGCACACACACACACCCACACCCACACACACACACACACACACACACACACACACAAACACACACACACACACGCACACACACACACACACACACACACACACACACACACACACACACACACACACACACACACACACACACACACAGATACTGTACAGCATCCATACACACTTGTCCACAAAACAATGTGTATGCTTTTTGTTAGAACATAAGGAAAAAGGGAATTTGCGGTCCTACTTGAAACTGACACCAGGAAAAATATATGACACTTCACCTATATACAAGAAAGTATAAAATCATGCTTCTGGCGGTGTTAAAATTTATAGTGAAAAGAGTTTTCTGTTCGTAATGAAATTAGGATTAATGAAGACTCATATGTAAGAGTGTTATTTACTTATATCATTTAAGTTGAAAGACATCAGTTGAGAGATTTTCATTTTCAAATTAAATGAAAACAGTGGAAAGCTATGAATTACTGCAGCTTTGCAAATGAATGGTCAAAGAAATGTTTTTAAATGATTTAGACGATATAAGGAGAGGAATTTTATACAAAAAAATAGAATGAATACCCGTGGAATATAAGTTTCACTACAACCATACACAGAAATATAAATGTAGAAAACTTTGGTCTTTATTGTTAAGACGTAATATAAAGATTTTTGGTTCTAAAGGCAATTGGCAACAGTGGAGAGGTGTGATCTACTTCGTTTATTATATGAATGTGACATCGAGACGTGAAAAAAAAAGCCTCAATCGGGCCTAAGCGCCTAGAAAACAAGAAAATAAAGAGAAACAGAGATGTGGAGTGTTGTGACTTGTCAGATCTGGAGGGATAATAAGAGACGTATAGCGAATATGTCCGAATACTCTGCGTATTGTGTACATATACTCTGGGTATATGTACACAAATGAACAAAGTGTATTTCTGTGTGTTGGGAGATATAAAAAAAAGCTGATTTCGGTTCTAAAGATAATTAGGATCAGCGGGAAATATAATGGACCACTAAATGTATAAACAAATGTACAAAATAAATTGTTTATGTTGGAAGTTGCTTGAAAAGTTTCTTTTCGATTCTGACTGAAACTAACCGCGAATATTCCTGACTAAAGCTAAGCATTAAGTTATAAGTTTGTTGGAATATGCAAGTAGATGTTTTTCACTATCAAATGAAAAAAAAAAAGAAATTGGAAATACTTCCCAAGTCTCGAAACATACCTTGGGGTGAATGCTTTACGTATATCATAACATATTGGAAAATAGAAAGAGATATTTGTGTCACAAGATAAAATAGAGAAAAACAATATATCTTTTATCAGTTTTAAAAGAGAACAAGAAACTATAGAAAAAAATATAAGATTTTTGTTGGGGATGAAATTGGCTATTTCAAAATAATTGAAAACAAAGAAATATGGGGCCAAAAAAACAGCACCAAAAATGAATAAGATATTAGTATGTGGGAAAAAACTTATCTGACACTTAGTGAAAGACAAAAACTTGATTTGAGAAAATTAATGTTTTTAAGCTTAATAAGAGTAGATAGAAATATTTTTGTGCTAATAAAAAAAATCCCCTGACGAGGTTTACTATAAAAATAAGTTGAGTAAAAAAGATATCAAAGAATGATAACTTAAGTTAGAAAATTCTTATACGGTTAATTCTGAAAATTTCATGAAGAGTTTGGTGATTAAAACACTATATAATAAAATAAAAAAAAGAACAAAATAGTGAATAATGAAAACATCATTAAAAATAAAAAAGTATGAGAGAAAAGTTTATATGTAAATGAATAAATAAAGAGAAAAAAAAGAGACGACTTTTGATATTAAGAGAGGAAGTAAGAGAGGATGCGTGGGTAAGAATAAGCAAATTAGAAAAAAAAGAGAGAGACAGAAAGAGAGAGAGAAAGAAAAAAGAAAGAAAGAAAGAAAGAGACAGGTAGCGTGATTCTAAGAAGGGACAAAAATTTCCAAGAGAATTGACAAAAGGTCTACAGGAAACAGGAAAAAATAAGAAATAAAAAAAACATTAAAAAATGAATAAAGAATAATGAATAATGAATAAAAATTAATACCAATGCCGGATGAATTAGATAAAAAAGATGAAATAGAATTATGTGAAAAAATATGCATGGGAGACGTAAGATATTCTTAGTAATTCAAGTAAATGGTAAAAATAATACTAGGAAAATATAAGAAAAAGGAGATGTAAAAAAACAAGTGATAAATATGGAGGGAGAAACATTAGATATCCTTTTATAATTATTTCCCCAAAATTTGACTTTCTTTTGCCTGTTTTTGTTTTCCGAATCTGTTTCTCTGTTGGTCGCTTTTGCATTTAGATGTTCAAAAACATTTCCTTCTTCTTTTTCTTCAAATAATCTTCCTTCCTCGTCAGGAATCGAACCTGGGAACTCTAGACTAGAGCGCCACAGCTTAGTCCACTAGACCAACAGTGGACTAAGGTTCGATTCCTGACAAGGAAGGGAAATTATTTGAATATGTCAGCATCGTCGTCATCATAATTATTATTATTATTATTATTATTATTATTATTATTATTATTATTATTATTATTATTATTATTATTATTATTATTATTATTATTATTATTATTATTATTATTGTTATTATTATTATTATTATTGTTATTATTATTATTATTATTATTATTGTTATTATTAATATTATTATTATTATTATTATTATTATTATTATTATTATTATTATTATTATTATTATTATTATTATTTTTATTATTATTATTATCATTATTATTATTATTATTATTATTATTATTATTATTATTATTATTATTATTATTATTATTATTATTATTATTATTATTATTATTATTGTTATTATTATTATTATTATTATTATTATTATTGTTGTTGTTGTTGTTGCAGTTGTTGTTGTTGTTGTTGCTGATGTTCATTTGGCAGCCCGTACGAAACTTGACCTCTAACACCTGAGGTCATATTGTGGGCAAAACAATAATATTCAGATCGGAAATTGATCCCACAACATTTAACCTCTCTCTCTCTCTCTCTCTCTCTCTCTCTCTCTCTCTCTCTCTCTCTCTCTCTCTCTCTCTCTCTCTCTCTCTCTCTCTCTCTCTCTCTCTCTCTCTCTCTCTCTTCTTTTGATATCTTCTTTGTGATTAAATTTTATGTCATATTTTACTTGATGTCTTTTATGTTACTTTGTATCTAAATTTTATATATCATATTTTACTTCATGTCTTTTTATGTTATATTGTGACAATTTTATACATCATATTTTACTTCATGTCATTTATGTTATCTTGTGACTAAATGTTATATATAAGTTTTTACTGCATGTCTTTTATGTTTCATAAATCTCTTAATGCAACGGATTTGATTTTGTATGTAGTAAGCTAGTTTAAATTTTAATACCACGTATCTTAATATGATTACATTCTTAATTGATTCTTAATAGGAACTTTCATTCCTAACAATGCTAATGATTGTTTCAAGTTTTTAGACTGTTTCAAGTAACATACCAACACTCGGACGGTATATACCTTGTACTGTAAATTATGAAGAATTACCAATGTATCTTTTGGAAATAAACTTTTTGATTTGATTTGATTGACTCTCTCTCTCTCTCTCTCTCTCTCTCTCTCTCTCTCTCTCTCTCTCTCTCTCTCTCTCTCTCTCTCTCTCTCTCTCTCCGGAGCTCGTTAAGATGCTGTTCCACACACACTCTCTCTCTCTATCTATCTATCTATCTATCTATCTCTGTCTCCATCCGGAGCTAGTGAAGATGCTGTTCCATTGTATAGCTCACGAATATAATGGTGTACTCATTTAGCAGGTTGAAGTTACAGTGGTTAGCTACCATACTAGCTACGCCCTAACCATCATATAATGAATCTCTGGACCACCTACGTATGAGTCAGGTACTGTTCCACTGAACTATGGAGGAATGATAGTGATTGTATGTAAGATAGCTAGCTAGCTAGATATATAGATAGATAGATAGATAGATAGATAGATATATAGATAAATACATACGTACATACATACTTACATGCATACATGTATGCATGCACACATGCATAAATACATACATACATACATAAAGAGACATATTTTCAGTCAGGAAAACAGAAATGAATGGATAAATAGATAAAGTGAGATAGAAATAAAGATACAACCTTCATGGATAAATATTCAGTAAAGAAATGGATAAAGAGATAATTGAGTGTATGGATAGATACAATAACAGGCAGTCTGATAGATTATGAGACAACAGATAGATAGATAGATAGATAGAGAGAGAGAATGAAAGAAAGATAGATAGATAGATAGATAGATAGATAGATAGATAGATAGATAGATAGATAGATAGATAGAGAGAGAGAGAGAGAGAGAGAGAGAGAGAGAGAGAGAGAGAGAGAGAGAGAGAGAGAGAGAGAGAGAGAGAGAGAGAGAGAGATCATAATTTCGGCAATTAACCATTCACCTAGTGTAATAAATTACGAAATAATTATCAGTAAAGAAACGGGAAGAGACAACTAACATATATCCTCTAGATATAGAGCAATATATTCTCTCATTTATTCTTCGGAAGCTCTGTCTATATAGCATCTGGCTCTCACCCAGTGGGCCCAGAATTCAAACCCAGGAACCACGTATATTTCGCTTATCAACAGAAGAGAGGGTAGCTGCGTTCGCTGTGATAGGATAGCAAGCCATATCATCTCGGTGCCGTTCGGAGCCCAGGATTAACGGGGAAAGTTGGTGTTAGGAAAGGCCTTTGGCCGTCAAATAATGGACCAAAACCAAATGCTATTGATGAGGTTAGTGACAAACAGTGACCACATATAAAAAGGAAAAAGCTGAGGATAAAAAGTAGTTGCATTCAATCTGATGGGAGAAAAAGCCAGCTCAGTTCAATACCGGTCCTAACCCAGGTGGTAACAGTTGGTGTTAAATAGCGCATCCGGCTATAATTCTTTGAGCCAAGAGACTATTGAAAAACAGCGATATTATCTATACTTACGGAGCTGCCGCTAAAGCAGCAGTTTGGGAAAAAATTCCAGCACCAGTCGGTGCTGGTCCCAAACCCAGGTTTATGGAGGGGAGTAGTTACTTGGAGGGAATTCACCGGAATACAACCTTAAAGGCTAGTAAATGGCAGTGACTTCATCTAATTATGGAAAAACCGCAGATAGATCGGTTCCCACTCAGGACCGAGGGTTTAAGCAGTTTATTGGGAAGGTTTCTGCTGTGGATGGTCACCACAGTGGGGGGTTGGGGCTTGCCCCTGCTGACGTTCTATGGATAATCTCAGATGGATATCGGAACTGAAACACCGGCAACCTTTAACCTTTAAGAAGAAAAAGAAGAAGAAGAAGAAGAAGAAGAAGAAGAAGAAGAAGAAGAAGAAGAAGAAGAAGAAGAAGAAGAAGAAGAAGAAGAAGAAGAAGAAGAAGAAGAAGAAGAAGAAGAAGAAGAAGAAGAAGAAGAAGAAGAAATATTGGGTCCGTTGAGAGGTGGATAGTGACTGTCAAAAATCAGTAAGATTACTGAGTACATCATTAGGTATATGATATTCTACTGGGAAGTCTTAGGTATTGTAGATGCTATTCCACAGTTAACTCCATCACACATTACATTTAATATGACTTGCATTCAGTACACACTGTGGCTTTTATAGGTCAAAATTTGGTTTCTAATACTGAAGCACGCGAGTTCGAACCTGCCTCATTCCGTTGTGAAAATGTGAAAAAAAAGAATACATAAGCATCTCTAGAAAGTGGGAGGCGCCTTAGTGATATCTGCCATCTCCTCGTGCCCGGTAATAAAGTCACAGGAATAAAGTCACTATTAAAAATTGACAGGTCAGGTTAATTTAGGCTAGGTTAGGTTCGGTTAAGTTAGACTTCTTTCCTGTGACTTATTTCTGTGACTTCTTAACCTGATTTCCATCTCCTAACCCCTATTAACTCTTCACAGGTTAGGTTAGGTTGAGTTAGGTTAGGTTAGACTTTTTTACGGTTTTTGTTTAATCTGTGATTTTTTTTTACCTGTGACTTCTTTACCTGGTCTCCATCTCCTAACCTCTACTAACTCATTAGGAATGATGAGCACGCTTCTGATTTATTAAATTTGCAAAAAATTAGCAAAACTTCGCAGGTGTGGCATTGTCTCTATATATGAAGAAGGAGTAAGCAGCTGCATTCTATTACACCTGCATAGGAAAAGACAAAGAAGAGGAGAGAGAGAGAGAGAGAGAGAGAGAGAGAGAGAGAGAGAGAGAGAGAGAGAGAGAGAGAGAGAGATTCTCTCTTTGTTATCACTTTATTGCAGGGCATCAGTGGTGGGATGCTGGAGATTAGCAGGTGTTTGGAAATAACAGCTGCTCTTAAAGCTGTTTCAGCAATAAAAAAAGAGAGTGTAACAGTGATACCTGTATCTGTACACACACACACACACACACACGCGCGCGCTAGCGCGCGCGCGCACGCTAACTCACTCCACAGTTTTAAGGATAATAAGTATCACTGAGTATAAAAATGGAACCGACCAGTAGACGGGGAGTTACGAGCAATTAGGTAATTACACACGTACACTAACACACACACAAACCCACATACACACACACACACACACACACACACACACACACCCTAAGATGTCTCCTTGTTCTTCATTAGCACAGTTGGTAACTCCTTATCTATAAGCGATTATAATAAAAATATAACAGATATAGTCATAAATTACTTTGAAAAAAAAGCCGCTAAAAATAATTGAAAAAAGTAACAGAAAAAAAAATCAGCAATGCAAACTTATAGAAAAATATCAGCGAAATTTCTCTTACTTGCGTCACCTCTGCTCTCATATATATGTATATTAAAACTCTTAAATATATATACATATGAATATGTATATGTATATATGTATTCATATATACATGTGCATATGTATGGATAGGATGCAGCTATACGAGACATGAACCTTCTTAGAAGTAAAAAAAATCGTTCGTATGTGAGTGTTAGGTGACACGTGGGCACTTCCGTGTGTGCATGGAAGCTTGTGTGTGTGTGTGTGTGTGTGTGTGTGTGTGTGTGTGTGTGTGTGTGTACAAATATAGATTAGAGTAATAAAATTACTATTCCTTGGGGATACTTTATCTCTAAAGACTGATCTCTAATGTTGTTTCTATTTAAAACTAATTAAAATTTTGTATTTGGTAATTATGTTTACAATAACTAAACATGTTGAATGGAATTCTAATAAGTATGTTTAGAATACCTAAACGTGTTGAATGGAATTCCAATTAGTATATTACTAATTTCTTAATCACGGTAAAAAAAAAAAAATTGGAATTCGTTCCCTAATTCTGATGGGGGCCGTTATTAGAACATAAGAACATAAGAACATAAGAATAGAGGACACTGCAACATGCCTACTGGCACACACGAGGCAGCTCCATTTTTGAATTGTATTTTAAGCACGTCTAACCTATTCTATTCTACCCTACATATTTATTCTATTTTTCTTTTTATGATTTTTCTAATAAGCACTAACCTATTCATACCCACCCTACCTCTGTCATATGTCTATCTAATCTACATTTGGAGGTGTCTAAGGTATTGAACATAAGAACATAAGAACATAAGAATAGAGGACACTGCAACATGCCTACTGTCACACACGAGGCAGCTCCATTTTTGAATTGTATTTTCAGCATGTCTAACCTATTCTATTCTACTCTACTTATTTATTCTGTTTTTCTTTTTATGATTTTTCTAATAAGCACTAACCTGGCATTTACTATCCTACTAGGAAGCTTGTTCCATGCATCAGCTACTCTATTACCAAACCAATTTTTACCAATTTCCCTTCTGAACCTAAATTTATCAAGCTTAAATCCATTATTACGAGTTCTGGTTTGATCATGAATTTTTAAAACTTTATTAATATCTCCCTTGTTAATCCCTTTAAACCATTTATACACTTCAATCATATCCCCCCTAACTCTTCGCCTCTCTAGAGAATGTAGATTAAGTTTTTTTAATCTGTCCTCATATGGTAGATTTCTGATATTGTGTATCATCTTGGTCATTCTTCGCTGCACTCTCTCCAAGGATTCAATTTCCATTCTATAATAGGGTGACCAGAATTGCACAGCATAATCTAAATGGGGCCTAACTAATGCAAGATAGAGCTGCAAAATAACTTTTTCCGTCCTATTGCTAACGCTTCTTGAGATAAATCCTAAAATTCTGTTTGCTTTATTTCTGACTGCTGTGCATTGCTCTCTTGGCTTAAGACTACTACTCACAAGAACTCCCAAATCCCTTTCACACTGAGAACTCATGATTTCATGGTTATTTAGCTTATAACTAGTATTGTCTTTTATAGTACCCATTTTAACTACTTTACATTTTTCAACATTAAATTCCATTTGCCATTTGTCCGACCACTCAGATAATCTATTTAGATCTTCCTGTAAAGCATGAATGTCTTCTTTTCCATTTATAGTACTACCTATTTTAGTGTCGTCTGCGAATTTACTTAGGTTACTACTGATATCCGAATCCAGATCGTTTAGATATACAATGAATAATAGGGGACCCAGTACCGAGCCTTGTGGTACCCCGCTAGTAACCGAGCCCCACTCTGATTTCTCTCCATTTATGCAAACCCTCTGTTTTCTGTCTTTTAACCATTGTTTGATCCATCTGAGAACAGCTCCTCCTATACCATGAGCTTCTAGCTTTTTAACTAATCTTTTGTGAGGAACTCTATCAAAAGCTTTGCTAAAATCTAGATATATTGTATCATATTCTTTGCCACAATCTACTGCCTCGTAAACTTCTGAATAAAAAGACAGTAAGTTTGTAAGGCACGAAAAACCCTTAAGAAACCCGTGTTGTGAAAGTTTTATCAGTCTGTGTAATTCTAGATGTGCCCTTATTTTATTTGCAATTATGGATTCTAAAATCTTACCCACTGTTGACGTTAAACTTACCGGCCTATAATTATTCTTTTTAACTCGTTCTCCTTTTTTAAATATTGGTACCACATCTGCCAATTTCCACTCCATGGGTACCGATCCTAATTTTATTGAATTATTAAATAATGCAGTTAGTGGACAACTAAGCTCTTCCTTGCATTCCTTTAATATTCTAGCATATATTCCATCAGGTCCCGGAGATTTATGAGCCTTTAATTTATCTATTTCTTTTATTACCTCCTCTCTCGTAATATTTATTGAACTAAGTATTTTATCGGGACTGTCTCTGTAAATGGATTCTACTTCCGGAATATTTTCCAAGTTTTCATTGGTAAATGCAGATAAGAAATAATCATTTAAACATGTACACATCACTTTATCGTCATCTGTGATATGGCCATTGGCTACTTCAATTGGTCCGACTTTTTCCTTAAATTTTGTTTGATAATGTTGATAAAACCCTTCAGGATTTTCTTTAGCTTCTCCTGCTATTCTAACTTCGTATTTTCTTTTCGACTCTCTAACTATCTTTTTAACTTCTCTGTTTAACTGTATATATTGCTGCCTCACATGCTCTTCACCTCTTTTTAGTTTCCTGTATATTCCTCTTTTAATACCTATAAGATTCTTTATTCTATTGTTCATCCATTTAGGGTCATTTTTTCTTGATCTGCGATGTTTCATGGGAATATAGTCTCTCTGACTATTCTTAAGAGTCATGACAAAATTGTTATATTCCTCATCCAAATTTATATTAACTGACTGACTGCCGTTCTTTCCTGTGAGAGAATTTAATGTATTGATCTTATCTTGTGATAATCCTTGGCATGTGGTACCCAAATTTTGGGGTAATCCGCTACCTGCGACCTGACCTGCTGGATTAACTACCCACATCTGTACCCCAGAAATCCCTTCCCATACCTCATTAGATAATTTAGTTTTTAAGCCCTCAAAATCTCCTGCTCTAAAGTTTGGAACAATATTCTTATTTTCCTTTATAGTTTCTTTGAAAATTATGTTAAATCTAATGGAATCATGGTCACTGTTGCCCAATTTTTCACCAACTTCTAAATTTGTAACCATATTCTCTCTATTACTAAGAACTAAATCTAGTGTATTCACCCCCCGTGTTGCTTCAAGTACATGCTGAGAAAGGAAATTGTCTTCTACTACTTCCAAAAACCCCTTAGAGCTACTATCACCTGTTATGGTTTCCCAGTTAATATGTCTAAAATTAAAATCGCCTACAATGCAAACTCTATTTGACCTGGTCACTTTAGAAATTTCATCATATATAACTTGCGACTCTATATTGTCTAGATCAGGTGGTCTGTAGACTACTCCTACAACTAGACTTTCTATATTATTTTTAATTTCAACCCATAAGGTTTCTGAATTTAGATTTGTCTTAATTCCAGACTTAATGCAGCTTCTGAGGCTATCTTTAATATACATAATTACCCCTCCCCCTCTTTTATCTGCACTACGATCAGCATTATAAAGTTTATATCCTGTAATTATGTACTCAGATTTAAGGTGTTTGCTTTTTAAATTAATCCAACTTTCACTAATGCATATTATATCCGGTCTCTCACTACATACTATGGCTCTCAGTTCTTCTATCTTGTTACCTAAACTACAGCTATTTGTATAATATACTTTTAAACTTTCTATAGCTTCACCCTTCTTGTGGCTATTCTTTTTGTTAATATTTGTTCTATGTAACAAATGGTTCTTATCCTTAGACTCCCAGTTATTTGACCCACTATTTACTGAACCCTTACTGACTAATTTCTCTGCACAAGTATTAATCATTTCATTATTTGTGTCTAACAAAACCCCCCTACCTCTCTGTCTATCATACCAGCCAATACCGAGACACCTGAATTAGAAAGATGCACTCCATCCCTTGCATACATATGCTTATGACTAGTGAAGTGATCCCACCCGTCTATAAAACCTATATTATTCTCCCGACAGAAGACTTTCATCCTAGCATTTACTCCTATAGCTCGAGACCACCACTCTGAACTTTGGCTAAGCCTAGGGAGAATACCACACATCACAGGAACTGCACCCCTTTTCCTAATCTTATCCAGGGCTTGTCTATACAACCTAATCAGCTCTTCACTTCTACCATCCTGCACGTCATTTCCCCCAGCTATCAAACAAACAACATCTTTTTTCTCAATCCAGCTATTTATTGACTCCCCCACCTTCTTCATACCTGCTCCAGGGAAAAAATATTTTCCTCTAACTCTATGCCTGAGTTTCCTGTCTACATATCTGCATAGTGAATCCCCTACAATTACCAAAGAACGAGACTTATCCGGAGGATGGGTTACTCCGACCTTGGGAGACTTACCTAGGCTCTTGACCTGAGAGCTTTTCCCACTTCCATTTTTACGATCGCTAGTACACCTATCTGACTCTATGGTTCCTGAAGAATTACTGCCGCCACTGTCACATTCATCTCTAAGTTTTTAACTTAACCTAACCGGACCTAATTCCAATATAAGTTCTGGATTCTACAGCTGATTCCAGGCAGACTACTTTAACAAACAAGTTAATACTATGTCTAACTACCTTCTCTGGTTTCTTATAACATCCTCTGGATATATTTTATTAATGTCGCACAAGCCATGAATTTTCTTAGTAACATGAATAAATAGTCTTTTCAACAGTAGAGATGCCATAATTGAACTGAAAAAGGGAGGGAGCAGGGCTACATAATACCCTAAGCATCCTCATCCTTCCATGAGCTATTCTGTGGTAAGAAAAAACTAAGAGAATGAAATCATCAGCCCTTCGTTCCCTATCCCTTTTAGTTGGTTTTTACGACAGCCAAGGAATGCGAGTGGCATGATTTTTGCATCTGATCGCCAGAGATATCCCTTTTAGTCGCCCATGACAAGCATGGAACGCAAGGGCGTCAATTTTTTTTCTCTCTCTCTCTCTCTCTCTCTCTCTCTCTCTCTCTCTCTCTCTCTCTCTCTCTCTCTCTCTCTCTCTCTCTCTCAATACTGAGGATATCCCTTTTATTCGGCTCCTACGACATATTGGGAATATAATTATAGAATTCTGCTTCCCAATCAACGAGTTAAGGATTATTTGCTTTCGTTTGTGGTATGAATATTGGCCCTATATCTCTTAATCCAATTGATCCGATTTTACGTCACAGACTCCTTTTTCTAATAAGGGCTAGGTTGGTGTCATTTTTCGAAGGACTTGGGTTATGACATAGTGCGGCTGTTACCCCGCTATCACCCGGACACGGCGTCTACTTTTATAGTTCATTCTTTTTGTCTTATTCAAAATTTTCTTCTTTCTTTCTCTCTCTTTCTTTCTTTCTTTCTTTCTTTCTTTATTTATTTATTTCTTAGAGATGGTTAATTTCTTTCTCTTATTTTGCAATTCCTCATTTCCTACCCACGTGTTCCCTTGAGTTTCGTAAAAAGCGAGTAAATGGGGCGGAGAAAGGGGATAGACTCGGCCACCCTAATTCATATATGCCATTATAATATTGCTATGGTTCGTATCTATCTCTCTATATAAAAATCACATAATCTTCCTTATAAAAGGGGTGGCTGACTAAAAACAAATAAGCATACAAACAAACAAACAAAATTGACTCTTGGCAGGTGGAAGATATTAAAGAGGGGAGTCCTAGTCCACTCGCTTGACCTAATTAACTTTTACGACACGCAGGGGAATACGAGGGAGGTATTCTTGCTTTTCCCTTCAGGGAGAGTAAATGACATTTAGATAGATGAATTTCAATAATTATATTATTTTCTTTGATATTTCTACTTTTATTCTAAAATAATTTGTTAATATGTTATATTACTTCAATATTTTAGCCGAAGGGATTTAACAAGTCTTCAGTACCATTCTTAACTGAAGTATCTCGACATTAGAATTAATTAAAATATCATTATTTTTCTCTTATAAATACTTTAATTTGCATGCCTCATATAGTTAATTCTAATTTATAATTACACGCATTTTAATCAGTCCCGTGTGCTCTGCTTTTATTGCTTATTAGGAGGTGTGTTTGCACAATAGATAGATAGATAGATAGATAGATAGATAGATATGGCCACCTTGCTATCGTCAGCGGGATGCGATGTGATGTTTCATTTAAAAAAAAAACCTCATCATACACTTTTATACCGTTGTATGGAAACTATATATATTACCTTTCATTTCAATTAAAACAAAAATGTTTTTATGCCGATGGAAACACGTCTTCACATTGCTTCTCATTTTAACGCTGGTCTCTCATCACCTGCCGGAGATAATTTCTTAAATCTATTTCATCCCAAACAGTTCTCTCTCCTCCATACCCAGCATTCGCGCACTTCATCTCCACGTATAAAAAATTGGAAGATGCAATTAACTACAACGTATGTGTAAGGTCGAGAATCTCACATGTTGGGGCTTAGAATAAACCTTAATTTACATTCTGGCTGTGTTCTATTGTGACGGTGGCAGCTGCTACTTCGAGGGCCATAACATTTTACCTTCAGACTCCGAAATTAAATAGACTGACCATTTTGAGTCTTCTTTTGGAGTTATTTGATTATCTGTTTGTCAGTATGTCTTTCTGTTACCCTTCGACGTAAAAGCAGATGTGACCTATCACAGGTCATTGAGAAGGCTGACCGGAAAACATCTTGTTTTCTCAAAGAGAGAGGTCAAACGTTTCTGATGACAGGGCCTTAGAAATCATATATGCCCAGCAAAGAAATAGCGCCACTGATTTCATATTACTTCGTCCAGTTTATTATTCATCGTGCTTTGAAGAAGAGCTTTAAGCTATTTGTTGAGGTAAATTGATCACTCTCTAATGAAACAATATTGATATGTTTTGTCCTCCACATTTTATGTGATAGTATCCTCCTCTGCATAATATCATAATAGAACTTCAAAGCTGAAAGAATTTCCCAAAAATATTGTTCATTTCGTGTGGTCATCACAAATGAATGTCCACCTGCGCTGAATTTCCCACCTGCCTTTCTCCACCAATCAGAAACAGGATGGTGTGTGGTTCTAATAACTATATTATACTTATATTATTAAGAAATTCACACCATGAATAACATTAGCGATTTTATTTTGATATAATCATATGATAACTAAAAAATTCAACAGCCTAATGCTGGCTATAAGCATTTAATGTCCTAGAACAGTAAATTAAATTATTTATTAATTGGCAACTAAATAACCAATCACGTAAGGTTATTGGTATTAGCTCCTCCCCTTGCTTTGGATTAATATGTGCGGCATCCCAGTAGCTTACAGAATATAACCAAAAAAATATAGACATCTTTGGGATTGAACAATAAAAAATGTAGTCCAATATGATAAAAATATAACGTTGAAAAATACCATGACTTATAATAAAAGGCAAAGTGCGTTTTTATTGACTGTCAAGTTCGTAAAAGATACAAAAAGCATTTTGTGCTTTTGATCGCGCGTGCCGGGTGCTAAACAGTGTTTATATCGTATAGGAGAAATACAGCATGTGCGCATTCGTTTAGTTTAGTGTGGGAGAAGCATCGGTTGAGTGAGGTTGTGCGAGTTGTGTCTCATAAATACATTACTCCGAGAATTTATACTGGTATTTTTGTGTTGAAAAGAAAACTTAAGTGTTGTTGAAAGTTCTCTCAGTAACACAAATACGAAAATATTTTTGTATGATATTTATATCGTGTTTTTCGTGGTGTTAAAATGATGAAAATTCAGTTAAATATCGTTTTTGTAATTATAATATTCGTGACATTGGCTTCAACTGGTGCCAAAGCCAGTGTTATGCATCGAAGACGTCATTCTCGATCCCGGGGACATGTCGCCAAATTGCAGGACACTGTTGATCAGCTCCTCCTCCGTCAGGAGACCCACCACATTCTTCTCGAAAATATACAGAAAGCCCTACAGGAGCTGCAGAAGGAAAGAAAACCAGTTTCTCTAACGTCTTCAAGCGTTTTAGCTTCGATAGAGGCTGAGGGCGTAGCTCTCTCTGCCCTTGGAGAGAGGATGAAAGAGGTCAGAGGAACTCTGACGGAGGCGCTGCAGGCTGAAGAGCGGCTCGATGATATGGCTCTTTTGAGGCAAGAACTGAATTATCTGA
>JAXCGZ010019026.1:75000-77500 GCA_037179515.1 Halocaridina rubra
TACATTGTAATTTGGTTACCTTTGAAAATGAGTAGATTATATATTCAAAGCGTCAAGGCACACTTTTGTTACCTTTTCCTTTGTAGTCCAAATATACATATATGTATGTATGTATGTAAGAACCTATATGTAGTTTTACCAGCACTGTTACAGTAGTGTCTCGCTGCCTCACGAGAAAGCGTACTTCTTCACAATTCTCCCGTCACTGATATTTTGGACTAAGTCAGAGGTCTGAATAAAATAGGTTAGGTAATTATATATATATATATATATATATATATATATATATATATATATATATATATATATATATATATATATATATATATATATATATATATATAACCAAATAAGCACATTACATATGTGAAAACATGAGTCATTTTTTTTTACCCCGACCGGGACTCGAACCTAGGACTTATGATTACTAAGTCAAGGCGCTACCACTACACCACAGAAGGTTAAAAGGAATCCATCCTTATAGCTTATATCTGCTATACTTAGGAATGAACGCATTCTAACTGAATGCCACTATGTTCATATTACAGATTCCCCAACCTCACTCGTGGCTTCATTTTAGCATTTAATTCAATTCTCAATCTCATTCGGGCCATGAAATAACCAAATAAGCACATTACATATGTGAAAACATGAATCATTGCTTTACCCCGACCGGGACTCGAACCTAGGACTTATGATTACTAAGTCAAGGCGCTACCACTACACCACAGAAGGTCAAAAGGAATCCTTCCTAAGTATAGCAGATATAAGCTATAAGGTTGGATTCCTTTTAACCTTCTGTGGTGTAGTGGTAGCGCCTTGACTTAGTAATCATAAGTCCTAGGTTCGAGTCCCGGTCGGGGTAAAAAAATGATTCATGTTTTCACATACATAATGTGCTTAATTGGTTATTTCATGGCCCGAATGAGATTGGGAATTGAATTAAATGCTAAAATGAAGCCACGAGTGAGGTTGGGGAATCTGTAATATGAACATAGTGGCATTCAGTTAGAATGCGTTCATTCCTAAGTATAGCAGATATAAGCTATAAGGTTGGATTCCTTTGAACCTTCTGTGGTGTAGTGGTAGCGCCTTGACTTAGTAATCATAAGTCCTAGGTTCGAGTCCCGGTCGGGGTAAAAAATGATTCATGTTTTCACATATGTAATGTGCTTATCTGGTTATTTCATGGCCCGAATGAGATTGGGAATTGAATTAAATGCTAAAATGAAGCCACGAGTGAGGTTGGGGAATCTGTAATATGAACATAGTGGCATTCAGTTAGAATGCGTTCATTCCTAAGTATAGCAGATATAAGCTATAAGGTTGGATTCCTTTGAACCTTCTGTGGTGTAGTGGTAGCGCCTTGACTTAGTAATCATAAGTCCTAGGTTCGAGTCCCGGTCGGGGTAAAAAATGATTCATATATATATATATATATATATATATATATATATATATATATATATATATATATATATATATAAATATATATATATATATATATATATATATATTTTCGAACCTCTCGTTTTGGTTATGGCGAGATCGTCTAATACGTCTCTTTTCACTGTCACACTCATATCAATCTCAAAGGTTGGGTTAGGAAACATAAGGTTTGGTTAGGTTTATGTAAAAAAATATAAGATTTTGAACAATGATGTACGTTTTTCGTTCTGCTTATCTTCTATCTATGTAAACATGTTCTATAGACGTAAATTATAAGATTGCAAGATGGTGAACTGGAGCACTTATCGACCCCGGGGCATCATTGTTCCGTAAACACGATTATTTTTCAACCCATGTACTGCTGCAAGTATATCCAGAGGAAACATTTGTAATTGTGAGAGGTTTCTCTCTCTCTCTCTCTCTCTCTCTCTCTCTCTCTCTCTCTCTCCTCTCTCTCTCTCTCTCTCTCTCTCTCCTCTCTCTCTCTCTCTCTCTCTCTCTCTCTCTCTCTCTCTCTCTCTCTCTCTCTCCACCCTTGTTTACGCTAATCCCTTTTTAAAATATCGTTTTTATTGCATCTTATTATTTTATTATGAGAGGTACTCTAGATGGGGTTTTTAAATTCTCTCTCTCTCTCTCTCTCTCTCTCTCTCTCTCTCTCTCTCTCTCTCTCTCTCTCTCTCTCTCTCTCTCTCTCTCTCTCTCTCTCTCTCTCTCTCTCTCTCTCTCCTCTGTGCCCTTGTTCATGCTAATCCCTTTTTTTAAATTATCCTTTTTTTATTGTATCTTATTATTATTCTTCCCCCTTTGGTTTTTTATATATGTATTTGCTCCATATCCTCTTCTCCATCCGTCTTTTTATTTTCATTTACGTGTTTATTTATATATTTATTTATTATTATTTTATTTTGCATTCTCATTTGCTTTGGCTTCTTTTTATTGCGTTTTTCCTGTGATTATTCCTTCGCTTTATCTATCCACCCTTCCTTTTGCTTATTAGAGTTTGTGAAATTACTAAAATGCGTTCTCAAGAAAGAACTTTATTCCTGTA
>JAXCGZ010019026.1:87500-95000 GCA_037179515.1 Halocaridina rubra
ATTTTCTTATTATAAACGAGAGATATTTCGCTTTATAGAGGAAGTAAAAGCATAAGTACTACAGAGTCAAAATGATGTAGCGTTAAATTTGCTACTCAAACCCCCCCCCCCCGACTATTACAAGGTCTGTAGCCTTGTGCCAGAGCTTTCCTTATATCTGTACTTGTACACCTCCTTATGGACAAATGTGACGCATTTTACGGAGCAGACATTAATGTCCTCCAAATGTCTTATCATTCCGTAAATCGTTTGTATGCTTGTAAACTAAATTACAATCCAGCAGTATACTTGTGGCAGCCTCACGTGTTTGTCCAGTGTGAAGAGCGTTTTTGCAAATGATCATTCTCGCGCTTCCCTTGAATGTCAGATGAATATGAATTATTCTCTTAAACCTCCTACAGTGAGAACTTCGTCGTTTTTAGGCTGGCGGCACCACACTTCAGTAACAGAGCCTGCAATCATCATTACTGACTGGCCTGTTGGAAGTTTTTGTGGCTTTTTCGACTACTACCTACTCACCATATTCACTGGGTTGAGTTAATGCATTACTGCTTGTGGAAGAAGTCTTCTGTTGCAGAAATTTTTTTAAGGAACATGAGCTTTTGATAGGAAAGATGTCTTTTTAGATTTTTTTTCATATATAATGTGAAAAAGAATACCAAAAGGCAGTTACGCTAAATCTCTGAGAGTTCCCTTTATTAAATCAACACATGTCTTTTGGCTGGTGCTGTGGGATGGCTAGGCTATAGACAATGTATTCCAAAGTCCATCAAGCTCTTTTAATTTACATATAAAAAATACCACCACCCCAGGTACTTAAACATCTGTGTCTGACCTCTTGATATGACTAGAGCATGTCTCGTGTCCTTTTCTTCTCCAAAGCATGCAGTTTTGACATGGTGGGACATCATTCTCCTTCTCCGTAGGGCAACTATGGCATGGTTGGACACCACTAGTCCCTTGTTCCTTTCCAGTGTCTGTAATCGTAATTTTGTTGGACATCTGATGTTTCTTCCCCCTTTACGGTGCCTTTAGCCTTGGTATTGTTGGACATCTGATGTTTCTTCCCCCTTTACGGTGCCTTTAGCCTTGGTATTATTGGACATCTGTAAATTCTTTTATAGTACCTGCCCATTTGACTCTGTTGGGCATCTCCAGTCTCTTTTCACCCAGTACTTGTAGCCGTTACAATGCTGGGCATATCCATCCATCCTTATCTAGTACTTGTTACATTTCTTGTCATAATATGATTGACCATCTCCGTTATCTTCTTTTTCAGCATATCCTTGGCATGGCGTCACATATTCAGTCTCTTTTTCATGGATATTTATAATTTGTTGACACGTTTTTATAGTGTACATTGTCATATTAGTGGACCAGTCCGCGACAAACGTTTTTCTTTTGATACTGGATGCTTCCGTTTATAGTTTATTATCATTTGCTCTATTCCTTTATTTACTTCCTCTGCAACTCTTGGTACGAGTTCTTATCCTAAGACTTAAAGCTATCTCGTAAAAAATAACTTCCAACTTAAGTTTACTATCTGTAAGCTCTGGTAAAATCACCGAATCTAGCATTTTAAGTAATTAGTGTAACTGTGCCTTGGAAGGGCCACCGTAACATAGTGGTAACATTTTTGATTCGGGAAATGATGGACCAGGGTTTGACCCCACGGCAGGGCGTTAGGAAGGGCATTCGGAAGTTGTTATATGGGATTGCAAAAGATATGGTTAATAGAGTCAATGGAAAGAGGCTCCAAACACCTGTTTTAACTCCTGAAGGAATCTCACTGTTACAGTGAAGATTTAAGAAGGAAAAAAAAGATGAAGAAGACAAAGAAAAAGGAGCCGAAGGAGAAAAGAATAATATTAAGAAAGAGAAGAAATTTGGTTAGGAGCCATAAGAAGATAATGAAGTAGAAGAAAAAGAAGGAAAGCAGGAAGAAGAAATAGGAGTTAGTAAATAGGCGAAGGAGGAAACGCATAATATGAATAAAAATGGCGAAAAATATAGGACAAATAGAAGGAACGAAAAACTGAAGTTGGTACAAGTATTAAGCTTGTACTGTACCGTGACTTTTGAAAACCCAAAATTTCTGCTTATGCCGCGTGAAATTTCCCACGAAGCACAAAATAATGAGAATCTGTCTCTTCTATTTGTAGGAAAATTGAATGAAATATTGGATTATTCCGAAGCAAATAATCCCTTAATGATTGTACATACTTTTTGTGAGATATATCCCCTTTTGTCGCCTACAAGTATTTCTGTGACCCTGACAATCTGTATTTAATAATAGTGTACATCCAGCACTAAAAATGTGCATCGATTTACATCTGCATGTTTAATGATTGTTCTCTGAATGCATGTATTTGGCTCATTACATTATTACATTGCTTTATTTGTGCATACCATGTAATGTAATTATATAATAGTTTTTTTTATTGTATATATGTCATTTTTATGAGCAATAGTGTAATAATGACCTTCAAGCAGATCTGGGAGTGCCTGTTGGTGGCACATGTTCTCATGTAATGTTATTAGATCCAATTCTTATGGCACGCAGGGAGTTCTAGGAAAAAATCGATTCCTTGACCAGGAATATCCCCTTTAGCCACCTACGACGCGCGGGGAATATGTGTATGGAATTTCTATTTCATCCTCTGATCGTGGATTCATCTTTAAATAGCCTCTTATAGGATTTATAGAATACGAGAGTAGAATTCTTTATTCTCCTTCGCCAGGGGATATTCCTACGACCCACAGGGAGCACGAGGGTGGAATTCTTTATTCTCCTTCGCCAGGGGATATTCCTACGACCCACAGGGAATACGAGAGTTGAATTCTTTATTCTCCTTCGCCAGGGGATATTCCTACGACCCACAGGGAGCACGAGGGTGGAATTCTTTATTCTCCTTCGCCAGGGGATATTCCTACGACCCACAGGGAACACGAGGGTGGAATTCTGTCATTGTCACAAGCAGGAATGTCTCTGCAGCGCTTAGGGATTACAAAAGGAATTATTTTCTTTGAAATCATTAGAAATATCCTTACGACACACTGGGAATGGCAGCCTGGAATTCTTTTTCGCTTCCACTTGGAATATTCCTACGATACGCAGGGAATACGACTTTGGGAATAAACAAGGATTTTCTTTTAATTCAGATAACTGTACATGGGGACGTGCACATGGGCATCCCAGGGATATTGCAGTTGTTAAACAATTCGAGTGTGTGCTTCTTTCCTCGCCACCACTATGAATTTGTTTTGAAATACGAGATTAGATTTTTTTCTTCTTTCCCATCGCCAAGAATATCTCTAAGACAAATTTTGAATGCGTGTGTGGAATATCACCCCCCCCCCTTTTACAGCAACAAAACTATATTTTTTATGATTATGACACCAAGATGGGCCAAAAAATAATAAAATAAAACAGCCCTCATCGGGCCCGGGCACGAATACATATGATAAAAATGAATTACATCATACCCAGTATTCCAGTTTTTTTATCATTTTTATTTTATTTTTATTCTGTCTCCTGGCAAAATATACTTGCCCGCCTACTCTGTGGATGACCCAAGCAGGATAGTGGGGGGAGGGAAATATGACAACCCTTTATCCCTGAGGAGCTAAGAAGAGTGATTGAGGTGTTTCTAGGCTTGTTGTGAATACATATTCTTTGGCTCGGCCACTCCCCTTGCAAAGGGAAGTGGGGATACTGTATACAGATAGATAGATAGATTGATAGATAGATAGATGGATGCATTAAAAGCCTCGTCACAATTGTGTCAAGAGGTGTGTGGACTTGAAAAAAGAAAATAGAAAATAGTAAACCTCAAATTGGTTCTTTTTGAGGTTAAGACAGTCAGCTTAATTTCCTCCAGACTTCTCGCTGAACCCTCTAACCATCCCCCCCCCCATTGCTCCCTATAAATGGGAGTCACGTGATTATTCTCACACTCTCCAGCCAAATCATGGACATTTTGGGTTGTTTATCACGGATGGAGAGGTTGCTACATGCGTTGAAAAAGGTCATGTGGTCGGGGGATTTTTTAACTACTGTTATTTTCTACCTAAACTCATATTTGCCATTATGGTTTCCACCATCACTGCTGACGAGGATGTGTGAGTGTGTGTGTCCGTGCTTTGTGTGTGTGTGTGTGTGTGTGTGTGATAGAGAGAGAGAGAGAGAGAGAGAGAGAGAGAGAGAGAGAGAGAGAGAGAGAGAGAGAGAGAGAGAGAGAGAGAATTTTCTTCGGAAACTAATATCTATTTTTGATGTAATAATAAATTCTAAAGCTTCATTTATCATCAGAATTAGCTAGCAGGTCCCGTAGCTTGAAAGGCATAACATTGGCTTTTCATACTAAAAAAATCCGCATTCTAGCTAGTCTCATTTCCATTAAACAATGTAAAAATTTTACTTGGTCGTGTTTGAGGATGTATATGTGAGAGTAGTGGCGTCATCAAGCCTATGGATAGTACTAGTAGTAATGAAAAGCCACTGGTATAACAGTAACAGAAAAGAGATAGAAAATTCGAGCCTGTCTCTTTCTGTTGAGATACATATCAAACTGCCATTACTCATGTTGGAGGCTGGGGAAGGAATTTTGTCTACTAACCTACACCAACTCAGCAGACATGATGATTACAGCATCAGATAATAGAGGTAATTCACATACAATCATTTTCATCGTAATCACGTAATATATTACGGACTTAGGGATTAATTTCTCAAAAAGACATCTTATCTAACTAGATGTTGAGGCAGCAGGGTGGCCACAATCATAGCAAAAGAGATGAGGTAGCCATGCTTCAACATCCTCTGCCCATTCACGCATCTCTTGCCAGATGGTTTGTGGCCAAAAATAGATTTCCGGGCGGCGGAATTATAAGAAAAAAGAGGAGTTGAGGATGGGTTTGGCAGCTTCAATCATGGCTTTTGGAGGCGAGTAAGGCTGGCATTAAACATCACTCAGGTACCAGACAATTCCACCCATCCGCCCATCCCATCAAAATTAGACAGAAGAAAAAGGAATGAAATAAATTTCTAGCTGTAAAAAGTGATGAAAGAAAAAGGAAAATGGAAAAATAAAGAGTTGGGAAATGACTAGAAAGGTCAAAGCATAATACAGTGACAGATTTTATTTCCTCTTGATGTACTGTACCTATATATCTACATCTTCTCAAGGTGTTGGTACAAAAAATTTCTTGTAAAATCCATAGTACACTCTTTTAGGCCGCTTTCACACCAAAGTGGTACGTCGCACGTGGCATGCCACCTGGCACGTCAGCTGAAAACGAACATCCTGGAATATATGAAACTATTCACACAGAAGTGGCGTGACACGTCCTATGTGCGACTTGCGAAGTAAGTCGCACGTGGCACATTGGAAGTGTCACGCCACTTCTGTGTGAAAGGTTTCATATATTTTCGGATGTTCGTTTTCATCTGGCGTACCACGTGGCATGCCACGTGCGACGTACCACTTTGGTGTGGAAGCGGCATTACTTCTCGAAATACAGTAGAGAGCCATTGGTAAAATCTACAGTACCCAATACCTCTTCTCAAAATTATTTGAGAAAAGTGTTTTATAGATTTGAAGAAATAGTTTAAATATTTCTATGTAGTCTTTTCTAAAGAACCAAGATATTGTATATATATATATATATATATATATATATATATATATATATATATATATATATATATATATATATATATATATTTATATATATATATTTATATATATATATATATATATATATATATATATATATATATATATATATATATATATATATATATATATATATATATATATATATATATATATATATATATATATATATATATATATATATATATATATATATATATATATATATATATATATATATATATATATATATATATATATATATATATATATATTGTTCCGGATTTACGTCACGGACTCCCTTTTCTACCAGGGGCTAGGACGGTTGCCTTCTTGCGAAGGACTTGTTTTGGCAGATGTAATCATCACCCTGAGTGCGTGCCCTTGCTAACCTCAGACCGTGACGGGGCCTCAGAGTCGCGGACGCTACCGCTTGAGCCACGGTGACTACACACACACACACACACACACACACACACACACACACACACACACACACACACACACACACACACACACACACAATATCAGTGGCACTAAGTATCATATTTAAGGAGTCACTGGAGTCGGGGGAGATTCCAAGATGCTGGAAACAAGCAATTGTGATACCTATCTTCAAAAAGGGAAGGAGGGATACGGCTCTGAACTATAGACCAGTTTCCTTGACCAGCATAGTTTGCAAAGTTATGGAGAAACTACTAAGGAAACATATCTCTCTTCACTTGGAATCCTTCAACTTTTTGTCAGTGAGGCAACATGGCTTCAGAGAAGGTAGATCAACAGTAACAAACTTATTAGAATTTTATGATGAGGTAAGCCAAATCTTACAGGAAAGAGAGGGCTGGGCAGATTGCATATTCCTAGACTTCCAGAAAGCGTTTGACACTGTTCCACATGGGAGACTTATTAGGAAGCTGCAATCAATGGCTAGAATAGGTGGAAATGTTTTGGAATGGATAAAAACTTACTTAGAAGGAAGGGAACAGAGGGTTAGAGTAAGACACTCAGTGTCTGAATGGAGAAGAGTTAGTAGTGGAGTTCCACAGGGTTCAGTTTTAGGGCCACTTTTGTTCCTTGTATATGTAAATGACCTACCAGAGTCTGTAAATTCATTCATGAATATGTTTGCAGATGATGCAAAGATTGTGAAGAAAGTAAAAAACGAGATCAATGGTAGAGAACTTCAGGAGGATCTAAATAATCTGCATGAGTGGTCAGAAAAGTGGCTAATGAAATTCAATACTTCAAAATGTAAGGTAATGAGAATGGGTACAAGTGCAAGAAGGCCCAAGCTTGACTACTCGGTGGCTGGAGTACAACTTCAAGAGACAGAAAATGAGAGAGATCTAGGAGTAAACATACTGTCAGATTTGTCTCCAGAAATACATATAAATGGCATAGTAAGGGCAGCATATGCATTCTTATCAAATGTATGGGTAGCCTTCAGGCACATGGACAAGGAAATGTTCAGAAATATTTATGTAACCTATGTGAGGCCAAAACTCGAATATGCAGCCCCCTTTTGGAATCCGCACTTGAAAAAGCACATAGCTAAGCTTGAAAAAGTTCAAAGACATGCCACGAAACTGGTGCCAGAAATACGCAATCTCAGTTATGATGAGAGGCTGAGGGAATTAGACTTACCATCACTCGAAGCTAGAAGAGTGAGGGGGGATATGGTGACAGTCTTTAAATTCCTTCATGGTTATGATAGAGTGAATAGGGATCGATATTTTGATATGGCTGGCTCTAGAACTAGAGGTCATAGTTTGAAGCTTCGTAAGAAAACTTCTTCGCAGGATGTAAGGAAATACTTTTTCAGTGTAAGAGTAGTTGATAATTG
>JAXCGZ010019026.1:97500-115000 GCA_037179515.1 Halocaridina rubra
CACACTTTCTATCTTTCTATCTATTAATAAACAAATATAGCAATTCCCCGTGTAATGAGGAGGCCAAGTCAAAACACGCCTAAGCACCAGAGGATCAGATCCTCTCACCCAATATATCCTGTCTTTTTCTCTTTCATTTCACAACAGAGCACATTCAGAGACCAGATGACCAAGGTTCTGGTAAAAGTTTTCCTACCAGACCCCCCTCGTATGCCTTGCTCCTCTGCGGGAGGAAATTACAAAGGGGGAGGGGACTGGCTTCCCAATTCCTTTGATTCCAGTGTCACTTTAACGGGCAACTGAACTTGATATTGTTGTTTTATTTGGAATAGACATCAGGATATGACCCACCTAATCGAGCTTTTTTCAGCTTCTCACAAAATGTCTTGATAAGGAGTCGCAAGATATGATGAAACCCTGATCCCTCCCTTTTTTTTTTATTCACTATTGACCAGTCCGGTGGCTTTAGCATGATACTGCAACTCTGGAGGAAAAATTGGCTCAGCCATGCAGTAGTCAAAGGCAACATGACCATAAACCATTTCCACATAATATGTTTACATAATGATTTTGGGATTGACAGTGTTCCCTGAGCTTGTGAAAGTATTAATTTACTATTTCACATTCATCTAAAGGTGTACTCACTGGGCATGCTAAGTTTACAGAGGTTGCAATGGGCAGTGTGCTAGCCTCTCCTTATTATTAAGTGGATTTAGCGAGGTTGTTCAAGCCTTCAACGGTAGATGAACCCTAGAGCTTCGAGGAGTTGCTACTAGCGCCATAGGCATAAGCGGCCACAAGCAACTTGTTGAGTATTCAAATCATAGTAACGATAATTTATAACAAAAATAGTAGTAGCAGCAGCAGCAGCAGCAGCAGCAGTAGTAGTAGTAGTAGTAGTAGTAGCAGTAATAATAATAATAATAATAATAATAATAATAATAATAATAATAATAATAATAATAATAATAATAATAATAATAATAATAATAGTGACGATAAAATGAAATTAAGGGGAAGGGCTTATCCCATCCCCAAGGGTCAATCAATAAGGCCTGGAGCAACAATCAAGTTACATAAGGTTATACAAATATCCCCCGGTTGTCTCATGCCCTGAGGAGATGGGAATGAGAAAAATAAATAAATATAATAAATAAGTAAATAAATAAATAAATAAGATGGAAAAGGTCCGTAGAGTAAAAATAAGACAAAAGGAGAGATGATATACAACGGTGGCAAAAGTAAATAAATCATGTCGTGAGTTGGGTAAAGATGAAAATAAGGTTTCGTTTTTTAAAATGAGTTTTGGTGCTGTTTGTTAGACTCCTCCACAGCTAATCATAAGTCTCTGGTTTCCTGTGGTTGGGGATAAGTAGCGGCCTTTTGGATATAAATAATAAGGTCGAAATAGGAGTGTAATCTGTTAAGTATATCGTAGCTTATGGAGCATTGTTATCAGAGTTCATTCAGTCACTTTCTCTTGAAAATATCTGGCATTTCACTGATTTTTAACAGACTGATTCTACTCGGTGTTAATTATATGTAAACATGCGAATCATTGTTATCAGAGTTGCTTAATTTGTTCAAAGCATCGTCAGGTCGTGGCTTCGAGACCAGCCGCGACCTGACTATAGAAAAGGCATTCACTCAGGGTAGCGATCGCACTTGCCAAAACAAGTCCTCCGCAAGAAGGCACCGTCCTAACCCTTAGTAAGAAAGGGAGTTTATGACTTAAAATCGATCACATTCTAAAGTTTTCCATTTGTATAAAAATGGAAATAAATGTTTGTTTGTTTGGTTGTTTAAAATTTTATTTCCTTCACCAGACTTGAAAAAAAATATAAAGTAATGAGAAGATATTTTCTTCTTAGTATTTTTGGATGAAAAGAGGAACACACTAGGAGATTCAATTGGTTCCTTTATATGCGCGAAAGTGTGTGTGTGTAATTACCTAATTGTGTTTACGGGAATGAGCCTAAAGCTCGTATCTTCCCGTGTGTGTGTGTGCGCGCGCGCGCGTGCGCTTTATGCAAAACTGTTTGAGTAGAAGGAAATTACCCACTCTGGACCTCAATTTGTTAATTGATCTTAGATATTGTGCAGAAAATAAGGGATTGTAGTTGGATAACCTCGGTGATCAGTTGTTCTTGCCAGTAATGCTTTTTTCCATTTTTAGTCTTTTTGAGGTGACATTTTCCCCTCACAAATTTTCAAAGTTTCCCCTATTTGGGAAATTATACCTGTTCCCTTCTTGTTCTTAATTTTTCCTCTTTCTTCTTCTTTTCATCTTTTTTCTTTTTCTTTCTTTATCATTGATCTTTTTTTTCTTCTTCTTCTTCTTCTTCTTCTTCTTCTTCTTCTTCTTCTTCTTCTTCTTCTTCTTCTTCTTCTTCTTCTTCTTCTTCTTCTTCAAGTTTCCATTATGAAACATTCAGATAATGTTTCTGTTTTTAAACGAAGTCGTCATGTATGGAAACAGAAGGAAAATCTCTATATATTATACCCAAAACTCCCTGGTAATTGTTTCGTATTAAGACAATTCCTCTTAAGATTATCACTACACACTTTATAGAATACAGTACAATCCACAATCTTTGTGAGGGGGTAACCACGATCGTTAGTGTAGCAGAGGTCAAGGTCACACCACCACTTGTTCATCTTATAAATTATAGTGTTCTTAATATCACACTCTGCTAATAGGTCTTTGTTCGCTCGAGGTTTCAGAATTTAGCTGTTCTAAATATCTGTATTCATTTCTTGTACAACGGAAAATAATTTATGAATATGGATTCCTCCATCATAATGGTAAAATGTCAATATTTGTTTCAGGTTTCTCTATGGAAAAGAGAGAAAAAAAATATTATTATTAACATCATCTAATGGAACCATTAAATTGTTCTTTCACTACCATTATTTACTATTCGTTTAAAGAATATCATGATGCTCTATTACTCCTGCAGGAGGTCGAATCGCGTCTTTTAGTCGTAACGAAGGATGTCCGTGCCCTCAGAGGTACCATGGCAGGCGTGACATCCAAAGCGGAGTCAGCGGCCGCTACCTCGCAAACACTTCAGGAGGAACTGGCGAGAACCAGCGAAGATCTTCACAATTCCATCTCTCAGATGTCTTCTCTCAAAACTGAGGTATGAAAATATTTTATTTTGATGTTCTTTGTTACTCGTCCTGTTACGAGAATAGGAGTGTTTTTGTCTCAAGTAAAAATAATTTTCCCCATGAGAAAGTAAAGAGGTTATCTTTACCTGGTCATTTTACACAATGAACCTCCATTTTATGCGTCAAGCGTAGCCCCAAATCAAATGGGGGTGGACGCTGACATGTTGGACATAGGGGATCAAGGCTAGATACCCCTCTTAACGCCCTGCGATGGACTGCCCGTGTCAGTATCTTTCTAAGTTGCACGTTTTACCACTGACACCAAGAAAATAATAATTGTAACTTATTTTAGGGCGAGAGTAAGATTATGTTGACCTGATCCTTTTGATGTTATGTCAGTTGGGCGCCGGTATGCCGCTTAATCCGGTTTTGATATTTCTAATCAAAGCTAACTTATAGCCTCAAAAGAGGCTAGTGAGAGACAGCGACCCTATATTAACACAGGACAAGTTGTTGATAAAAAAGAAAAGGAGACCATTTTTGGACAGGAATTGACCTTACAGGTGGAAGCTGGGAGGGGTTATCCTTACTTGGTCCAAGCTTTTTACAAACTTTAATTGAGGGGTGGCCTAGTCGAAGCACACATTCATATGGTTTCTGGTGAGTATGTGCGCTGCAGTTACTGTGTATTTATGCAAATGAGATAATTGGAGTATGGACATATAATATTGGAAGATATTGTACCTTCGATTAATTACTGGAATTACCTATAATAAGTATGTGTACAGGTGGTTAGCAAGGCATGCACTATGGGTAACGATTACATTTGCCAAAACAAGTCCTTCGGAAAAAGGCAACTATCCTTGCCCTTGGTAGAAAAGAGAGTCCGTGACGTAAAACCGGCAAGTATGTGTACAGGTGTGTTTGCTTGTGTAATACGCATGACACTTGCGATTTGCAGGATATGGAGTGGAGATCTGAGCAAAGTTTATATATATATATATATATATATATATATATATATATATTATATATATATATATATATATATATATATATATATATATATATTGAAAAAAGAAAGAGAAGAAAATACATTAATTGAAATAAGTAAAATGTATTTAATTATAAACTTTTAGAAACGAAAGAGAATAAAGAAGGTATTGCTAAATAAAAAAAACAAATAAAGATAATAAAAAGAAAATAGATCCCGGATGGTCAAATTAGTAAAATTAAAGTTTAGCTCTTGACATCCACTAATAAATAGAAAAATTATTCCTTAGACTTTAAAACAAGTCAAGATACTCTGTTTAAGAAGCAGCAGCATCTCTGGAGGATGAAGCCGTCTGCAAAATTTATCTTTCCGGGAGGTCCTGCTTCATCTTAGGCATGTCCTGATGTCCTGTTCCTTGAGGAATGTCCTTTTGTCCTGTTTGAATTTAGTGTCTTCATGGGATGATGTAGGATCTGTCACGGGTGTCCCAATGAGTCATGGTGGAATTATCTCTCATCCACGTCGAATTTGCAGCTTCCGTAGGTAGATGGGCGAAGAACTGGTCTGCAAGGCCAAAGGACCTGGGTTCGATCCCTCCCCATTCCTCATGGAAAAGGTGAACGTCCTAGTGCTTTAAAAGACGTGTCTGCCTAGGTCCTTGGACCTGAGTTTGCGCCCTTCTTCACTCCATGGTGACCTGAAGGAAATCTGCATTTAGTTATACCGAGGATTTGGAAGGATATTGATGACGCCTGTCGTTTTCTAGCTCCTGCTAACTCAGCGGACTAAATGAGCTCTGAAATGGTAATTGTTATCCGTTAGTGAAAATTTTTGCACTTTGAAGGTATGTGTGAGAACTCCTCTGAGCCAATAAGTAATAATAATAACAATAATAATAATAATAATAATAATAATAAATAATAATAATAATAATAATAATAGGAATTACTACTGCCACTACTACTACTACTACAACAACCATTACTACTGCTATTACTTCTTATGAAAATAATAATAATGATAATAATAATAATAGACCCGAATGCCATTTTTTTGCCTTCATCAAGGCATATCATGTCCTAGCCATTGTCTTTTGCTACACTTTGACATCTTAATCTACTAAAAGGAATATCCGATGACCCTCTGTCTGTGAATTGTGTGTGGTCCCATGTCTGGCATCGATGAGTGTATGCATTGTGTTTCTGTGTGTGTTTACACATATATGTATATATACACACGCACAGACACACACACACGTGTGTGTGTGTGTCTGCAGACTCGACAATTTTATGATCTGTATTATCAACACTCAAAGGTATTCAGAAAATTTGTATTTCAGTAGTTCGCAATATTTTCAAAGTTCACAAATTCTAAAATTCTTTCCCTTATCTTTGGCTATAGCCAGGAGAAGCTGAGAGTTTGGTATTCCGATATGAACTAAAACTCAGCTGTCAAGAGGGGGCTCTAGCAATACCGGGTAATTAGGTGAAACTTAAGCAGTTAATACATTGGTAGATTATTATTATTATTATTATTATTATTATTATTATTATTATTATTATTATTATTATTATTATTATTATTATTATTATTATTATTATTATTATTATTATTATTATTATCATTAGCTCCCATGTCATTGCCCAGAGAGCAAAGTAATCCCCTTATTGTTTCTTTTTTGATATCGGCTACCCCCCAGTTGGGGGATACAGCCAAGGTAGATAGATAGAGTATTACTATTATTATTATTATTATTATTATTATTATTATTATTATTATAAAACATACCCTTGATGGGTACGAGAATCTATTAGGTATACTGACACCATGACGTAGCCAGAAACAGAAGAGGCGTAAGGGCTTGTAAAAGAAATTTCCCCCTCAATTCCCTCCTCCTAACCCACCCGGTATTATTAATAGAACGCCTATTGGATAGGAGAGAGAGAGAGAGAGAGAGAGAGAGAGAGAGAGAGAGGAGAGAGAGAGAGAGAGAGAGAGAGAGAGAGAGAGAGAGTGGGGAAAAAAGGGCCGTTGAAGTGTCCAAAAGTGACGGATGGTTTTGTCGGAAAAATAGTCTCTGCTGTGCTTCTTTTCATTTGGAGCCCAAAAAAAAACTGCTGCTATTTCAGTATGGCGCCAATATTCCACTTCATTTGGGTGCCAGTATATCACTTCATATGGGTCCCAATATTCCATTTTATATCAGCGTCAGGATGTTATTTCATATGGGCACCAGCATGCCATTTTTTTTTAATAGACGCTTGTATGCCACTTGGTTTTACTCCCTTTGGGTACCAATATTCCATTTCATTTGGGCGCCAGTTGGCCACTTTATGTGAGCTTGAATATTCCATTTAATTCGAACACTAGTATGCCATATCAGTTGGGCGCCAATATTCCACTTCATTTTGGCGTCAACGTATTACTTTATTTGTGCGCCATAATTCCTTATCATCCGAACTCCGATACTCTCCTTCATCCGGACGCCATTTTACTTTAATTCTGGCACCAGAAGTCTACCTCATCTGGGTGCCAGAATTTCACTTTATCTAATCTCGATCACATCACCTTCCCCTGGCATTGAAATTACTGAAAATATAGCCAATACAAAAAAAAGCAAGAGAAAGAGAAAGGAAAAGAGAATTTCTAATGCTATAAATGAAAAGAAATAGATTAAAAAAATAAGCAGAGTAATAGAAGTGAATAAGATCCCTATAGTCACTTCGAGTAGTTAAAAGATGAATGGAAGCCTCTTTTCAAAAGCTAATTGCCTCAAAAAAAAAGGAGAGAGAGAGAGAGAGAGAGAGAGAGAGAGAGAGAGAGAGAGAGAGAGAGAGAGAGAGAGAGCCAGCTCAGCATCTGTTACCGGTGAGCCACAATCAATCAGGTATCCTATTTTGGTCGTAATTAATTCCCAGACAGGCCAATTTTCAAAATGACGGCCTTGAATAGCGCGCAACGGACAATCGGCAAATGGTCAAATCAGTTATCGGACTCCGGTTCACTTACAAGATTGGTAGAAGTCAACTGCAATTAATGGTCTCCATTTCGCAACTGGATTTTCTATAGCTTCACATATAGCACATGTGAAAAGTCTTCTAGTCTGACCAGAGTCTGTAGAAGCATATAGAAAAATATTTAACCATAGTTTAATTTAGCTGTTAAAAATATCTCTTGATGTAATCAAATCTGGTTTTATTCATAAGATCTGGATGCTGTCTGATTATCGGTAATATCAAGACTGGAATTAATTCCCTTGCAATTAATTTCCCCTCAACTCAGAGTCAAGATTTCTACAGCTATTAAATTCCCCTCATCTCGGAGTCAAGTTTTCTACAGCTATTAATATCCCCTCAATTCGGAGTCAAGTTTTCTACAGCTATTAATTTCCCCTCAACTCAGAGTCAAGTTTTCTACAGCTATTAATTTCCCCTCAACTCAGAGTCATGTTTTCTACAGCTATTAATTTCCCTTCAACTCAGAGTCAAGTTTTCTACAGCTATTAATTTCCCTTCAACTCAGTCGTTTTCTACAGCTATTAATTTCCCTTCAACTCAGAGTCAAGTTTTTTACAGTTAAAAAAATAATCGCATGTAGGAAAACTCGTCTGGTATCATTGAGGTCTAAGGACAGATAGAAAATAATTTCATAAAGATTTGATATAATCCATTCCTTCTCAAGATTTAAAATTTACCATCTGAATATTAATTTTGCAAACACCACGGTTGATTATTCCATTTCAGCTGAGTAAAAGTAACATATACTTAACTCATCAGAGTTTCATCAATGGTCTTGCTAACTAGAAGTTGCTTTAGAATTATTTGATCGAATTAACTGGTGTTATTACAAGAAAAATAATCATAATAAATCATCTTCAAAATTCATGTTGCCTAGCTTACACAGAAATTTCTATAGCTTATAATAAGTAGCTCATATAGAAAGTTCTTAATCGTTTAATCAGAGTCTGGAAATGACCAATAGAGGTTAGTTTATAATGTTCTGCTAATGTAATCGGTTCCTTTTCAAGACTGGAACATTCTCATGGAACGAAATTTTCCCTTTCCACTGTCGATTTTTCGGTAGATAAAAAATGTCTACTTTACCAAAGTGATCAGGTATAATCAGGGTCAGTAGATATCAAACCATTGTCTATTTTATAATATATCAAACCATTGTCTATTTTATAATGTTATAATCTCTGAACTCCCTTTGAAGTCTTTTAGAACTACTCTGAACTAGTGGATACTGTGTCCACTCGATGAAAATCCAAAGAAACGAAGTCTTTTAGTCTCATTTCGTGAAATTCCTTTATATTGCTCTAAGCATTTGGAGTGAAGTTATTCCAGAGAAATGTAGAAATAATTCAGAGATTATGATCAACTGAAATGAATTGTTGTCGCTGCAGCCACTCGTAGCACATTTTATAACTACAAAAGAGAATATTGCCCAGTGTATAAATCTTTATATGAGAGGCACATGAATGAAATGTGATTTTATCATTTATTCCAGGCAATATTTCTTTCCAGTCATTTCTCTGACCTTCCTAAATAATAATGTCCTGTGATCCTAATTCTATCACAACCAAAAAGGAAAAAACAACTCCATTATAAGCCACACGACAAGCATAAGAAAATGAAACCATTAGGAATAGAATTGAGATCATCGTATCATACCAGGCAGTAATCCATTCCAATAATTATCTTAAAGTCCATGAATAATCAGGACCTTTCGATTCAACTTCTGTTACCTCCAAAGAAGACAAATGGCTTTATCCAAATGCGATATTAAGAGCTCAGTCTTTGGACGGGTAACACATTGCGAATACACCCGTAAGCACTAAGAAGTTTCGGTTCTAGCTAGCGACACACTTGGTGGTTTCGAAACCCTTTTCGTTGGCTCCAATTCTCTTCTGTTCTGAATCTGATGAAGTTATGTGACGAAATACTTTTTATTTTGTTATTGTTGTCGTGTGGCATATCGGTGTCAGCATTGGATAGAATTTGCATAGAAAGTTTCGTAAAATATCAGAGTAACATCAACTAATATGTAAAAATTTGCGGAATATAATGTGTAGTGCATATATAACTCATATTTTTACAGATAAAAGACGAACTTAAGATGATAATTCACAATTTTTTTCACAGACTATTGAGGGTTAATTTTTTACTAAGTAATTTATTAATTGAATCTACTTGAGATATTTTTTAGAGGGATCTCACTTGTAATTGTATGTGATCAAGTATTCGTGTTTACATGTGGCTTCTGGTTTATCGAAGCTTATAAAATGTTTGTGTATGTGTGTGTTATTCATCTAATTGGAAATACTATGGACGTATTCATGATAACACAAATCATGCTGTCCTTCGTTTAACAGTAGAATAATTTAATAAAGAAATAAATATATAAATAGTTGAATAAGTGAACAAACAAACAAACAAACAAATAAATTAATGAATATTTAGACAAATGAAAAAATAAATAAAATTAATTAGTAAATATATTATTTAATACATAAATATATATTAAAAAAAATAATATATATATATATATATATATATATATATATATATATATATATATATATATATATATATATATATGTATATATAATTGTAGTAAATTTTTTTTATATGATATGGAATATCCTGTTTGCGAGAACGAGACTGGAATAGTAACTTATGAATAACATCTGGGTGAGGTGGACATGAATAGGTGAGCTTTGAAGCGGTGAATACCCATAGTGGACTGGAAAGATTTTGACTTTCCAGGTGCAGAATGGAATCCCTCTTGGTCTGATAATCCTCTTAGGAGAGGAAGGAGGGAGTGAGGGAGGCGAGAGAGAATTTTATGGTCTGGAAGGACATGGCCGGAATCATAGGGCTAGGAAAAGGATTTATTTATGGTTAAAATAGGTTGAATTCACTGTTATAGAAATTGGGAAAACTGGGATTTTAAAGTATCAAATATTTTATGGTAGTTTTGTTTATTTAAATTTTGTATAACCAGATAAAAGACGTACTTCGTTTTCATAGCTTCATTTCTTCTTCTTCTTCTTCTTCTTCTTCTTCTTCTTCTTCTTCTTCTTCTTCTTTCTTCTTCTTCTTCTTCTTCTTCTTCTTCTTCTTCTTCTTCTTCTTCTTCTTCTTCTTCTTCTTCTTCTTCTTCTTCTTTTCTTCTACTTCTTCATTTTCTTCTTCTTTTCTTCTAGTTCTTCATTTTCTTTCTTTCTTCTTCTTCTTCTTCTTCTTCTTCTTCTTCTTCTTCTTCTTCTTCTTCTTCTACTTCTTCATTTTCTTTCTTTCTTCTTCTTCTTCTTCTTCTTCTTCTTCTTCTTCTTCTTCTTCTTCTTCTTCTTCTTCTTCTTCTTCTTCTTCTTCTTCTTCTTCTTCTTCTTCTTCCTCTTCTTCTTCCTCTTCTTCTTCTTTTCTTCTACTTCTTCATTTTCTTTCTTTCTTCTTCTTCTTCTTCTTCTTCATCTTCTTCTTCTTCTTCTTCTTCTTCTTCTTCTTCAAGAAATTTCTTACGGGAGGAATTTCATTAACCTGCATTTCCGCATCAACCCAACTGCCATCGTGTGTATCCATATTAATGTATTGGGCTACTCATGATCAGTATCCTTTACGAGTTCTAACTTCGCTAAGGGCACAAATGCCCCTCTTTCATCTAACACGCACATAAAAACGTGTTTTAATTGCCGTAGAATAAAATACCCATAAATAGCTTCCGTGGGATAATGGGTTAAAGGTTATTTTCTTATATTAGAAGAGCCGAGCTTGATCCCTAACATTATTTTGCAGCAGAAAAATGTAAATTTACTTTAGGCATAATGTAGTTGGGGTATGAACAGTATTTCTGGCGAAGAGAAGCTATGCGAGCTTAAGTATATATTAATGCTGGTTTTGTCTTTTGTTATGCGCTTCCCCCTTCTAAGTGTTTGCACCCCTCCCCAATTATCTCTCTCTCTCTCTCTCTCTCTCTCTCTCTCCATAATCCTTCAGCATCATTATCTTATATATTTCCTCGTAAGGGTTCCTCCCCTTCGCACCAATTATTATCATTATTCTCTCTCTCTCTCTCTCTCTCTCTCTCTCTCTCTCTCTCTCTCTCTCTCTCTCTCTCTCTCTCTCTCTCTCTCTCTCTCTCTCTCTCTCTCTCTCTCTCTCTCTCTCTCTCTCTCTCTCTCTCTCTCTCTGTTTTTACCTCCCTTTTGTTCTTCCTCTAATCATTGTTTTTTCCTTCTATTGTGGCCTTCATTCACCCCATCTTCTGCTCCTCTTCCTCCTCCTTCTCCTCCTCCTCCTCCTCCTCCTCCTCCTCCTCCTCCTCCTCTTCCTCTTCCTTCTCTCCCTCTTCGCATCCACCTCTGACCTATCAAAAGAGGGAGAAGAGGGAAAATTGGGAATATCTAAGCTATTTTCCACACCACCTCCTTAGTGCTTTGATAATTGACAGAGCTGCTTCGTTATCTGAACGCCAGGTTAAGGCTAAAAATAATGAATAAAAAAGTAGAATACGTTAGAAAAATCTCCCTTTTAAAATCAATACCTTTATATAATATATTTTTCTATTAAAACACAAATTAGTTGATAAGCACTTATACATACATACATATACCTTGGCTGTTTCCCCCTTTAATTGGGGTATATATATATATATATATATATATATATATATATATATTTATATATATATATATATATATATATATATATATATATATATATATATATATATATATATATATATATATATATATATATAACAAGAAAATAAACAAACAATCAACGGAAGAACACGTGTCTGGCATTGCAAAGATGTGATAACTGAATTAATCCAAGCTTAGAAAAGTCTGAAGTAAAAAAGAGCAAAACATCGCCAAAACGCTTCTGGGACATCTCCAATAGGCAAGGCGCGCATGCCACATGGTGCACCCGTTCACCAGCTGACGCCTGTTTCCAGTTTAAGCGCTCAATTTTCATACTATTTCGTTCAAAGCTTTTAACTTTATTGCACGTGCGACCGCGTATGTCCGCGAACGTTCACGCTTTTTTATTTTTATTTTTTTTATTTATTACAGTCTTTTTGCAGCTGAAATACATATAATTGTTTATTTTGCTTGTTTATTGCGAGTGCGCCCTGGGGTGTTCGTGATTGACCACAGGCGTTTTCTGTATAGTGAGGTGGAATATTAATTTGTTTATCCGTCCTCTTGCTTGTTTATTGCCAGTGGACCTGCAGACCTTCGCGAGCGACAGCAAACGTTTCCTTGATAGTTTCCAGTTAAAAGCATAGTTTTTTATTTATAATTGTTTGTTTATGCACCGAAACATAAAATGCAGAGAATAGGCCCCCTGTCGCTCGCGAATAACCAAGGGCGCACTCACTTGCAAGCAAGAATGCGGATAAACAACTGAGTATTGGTTTCATAATACATATGTTCGCCTGCGGTCGCTTGCGAACGTCCTAGGACGCCTCTTTTATAATCTCTCACGAGGATGCCAAGGATATAGCTATTGACATTGGAGATAATTGTACGATAACTATGATTCATTTGAACGACTTTTTAGCCCTGAAGATGATGACAGAACTAAGAAGTGTTTTTAAAGAATGTTTATTTTGTGGTATCATATTTATTTTATATCTTTTGATATATTGTATTATTTGTTTTATTTTTTATTTATTAATCAGGAGGGTCTTGGGAATTTTTTCACTAAGCATTTAACTGCTTAGATAAATGATTTTATAACTTGTCTGTGTTTTTACAGTAATAAATTCATTCCTATGTTTTTATAGTAATGAATTAATTCCTGTGTTTTTATAGTAATGAATTCATTCCTATGTTAATATAGTAATAAATTAATTCCTGTGTTTTTATAGTAATAAATTCATCCCTTTGTTTTTATGGTAATAAATTCATTCCTGTGTTTTTATATTAATAAATTCATTCCTTTGTTTTTATGGTAATAAATTAATTCCTGTGTTAATATAGTAATAAATTCATTCCTTTGTTTTTATGGTAATAAATTCATTCCTGTGTTTTTATATTAATAAATTCATTCCTTTGTTTTTATGGTAATAAATTAATTCCTGTGTTAATATAGTAATAAATTCATTCCTTTGTTTTTATGGTAATAAATTCATTCCGATGATATTATATTAATAAATTCATTCCTGTGTTTTTATGGTGATAGATTCATTTCTGTGTATTTATGGTGATAAATTAATTCCTAGTAATTGTATCTGTGTACTGTAGTTTTCCTTTTGTAAATAATTCTTCTGCTATCTTTTACGTGTGTGTTTTTTTATTTTATTAAATTAATAGACGTCTAAGGAATTTTTATTTTGCAGTTAACTTCTCTAATTTAATTTTCATTAATAGAAATGTCATCTGGAAATACTGGTTATGCTTTTTTTTCTCTGATTATTCTTTTGATATTTTGGATTTTTTCTTTATTCCTAAAGTGTTTTTTTTAGTAACCTTATTAAGCAGGAACTAATAATATAACGATGAAAGAATTATAAAAAAATATATAATTATTTGAAGCGTATAATCTAATGCCGTACTTACGGAATCTATTGAGGCGAGAGGCAAGGGACTTCACTACCCTCTCCCGCTCATTGCTCAGTTGGCTGCCAGAGGGGAGGGGCAATAGAAATCATATCTGGTATTCAAACTCATGATCCATTGGGTTGGAGCAAGGCTCTATATCGGCTGAGTTGCCAAAGAGTAGTGGTTAGGTCGTAGACTTATTCTTCACCAGAACCTCATGGGAATAAATGCATCACTTGTGTTATGAGCCCTGTCGATTCAGCAATCTCTGAGTACTTCGTTTGATGTGTGGCTTCAGTAATGGTTCAGTATCTTCACGAGCCTCCATTACAGATCCTATGTAAAATTAGATAATTAATTACAATACTACTACTACTACTACTACTACTACTACTACTACTACTACTACTACTAATAATAATAATAATAATAATAATAATAATAATAATAATAATAATAATAATAATAATAATATTAATAATCACAACAGCAGCAATATAAACAGTAATAATAATAATGATAATAATAATAATAATAATAATAATAATAATAATAATAATAATAATAATAATGATAATACCAGCAGCAATATAAACAGTAATGAAAATAATAATAATAATAATAATAATAATAATAATAATAATAATGTAAATTTTAAAACTAGGATCATCCTTAGCATTTTTAAAATGCCTTTAGGAGTGTTTTCTTCACTCCTGTATGTAGCAAACGGTACCATCTTCAGAGCTAAAAAGTTAAAACTACGTTACATAACAGACTTTACATGAAAATATAATAAAACAGATAATAGTCTCGGTTAATACGGACATGGTTGTTGTTGTTGTTCCCTAAGGTTCCTTGCCGGACAGCCTCGATTCCATAAAGAAGGCCATTGACGATCCCGGGCTTTTCCACTGAGCTTTCAGGGAGTATATGTTGTGTTGTTGGCGTACGTGGTTGTGAGCAGAGAAGTTCTCCATAATGTGTTTGATTATATGAGATTATGTGTTACGTCAATGACTGAGTCGTCCAACCTATTTTGATAAGTCAGTAGAGCTGGAAGGTGTCTGTATATCAACCTGACCAGATGAACTCTTTGTCTTGACAAGGAAAAGAGGATTTGGAACGACCTTACATAGTTTATAAAAACTGTGTTCCTTATTTAGGGGAAGAATTATGGACCTTGACTAATATCGATTAAGCTTGGGCTTTGATAATGGAGAAATTGACCCGTCCTGCAGCTCTCTTTTAACATAAATTCCTTAAGGCCTTCAGTTCCAGAACTTCCAAGGGCTATGGAAGTTTCAATGCGGAAAAAATAGTGATCTCTTATCTTTAGGAAGTTAAAAAAAGTAATATTATTTATGTATGGTATTCTCTGCGTGTCTTAAGATTGACAATATGGAGCAGGGGAATGAAACGACTCTTTCCCATCCTCTTATTTTTGTCGCAGACCACCGGACAGGAGAGGTGAGAATGTACAGGGTATGATGGAGCCCCGATGCCTCCCTCTTGTTCAATTGTGGCCATTTTGTTTTGCCAAGTTTGATATGACTACGTGTTGAAAATAAGGAGAATGTATTAATTATTACCACAGAACTGTATCTTATTTTCTATTTCTCTTTAAATTGCCCAAATGCCTTCAACTGTTCGACTGTTTTAGGAAGGGAACATCATCAAGCTTGCTATTAAAAAAAAATCTTCTCTCCATCCTCAACTAAAGGGGGGTTTACACGGTTAAACGATTCGTCGAACGCGGTTCGACAGACAAGTACCAAATACCCCGTTCACACGTTCGAGCATCACTTCAAACACTTGTCTGTCGAACCGCGTTCGACGAACCGTTTGACCGTGTAAACCCCCCTTTAAGGAGAATATTATATCTCTTCAAGCATTATGATATAAGATTTTTATTCCTCAATTATAATGCGCAGTACCCTCCTTCCCCCCTTAAGTATTAAGCCCCCCCTTCTTGTTATTAATGGCCGAAGGGGGAAGGGTGAAGGAGAGACCATAAAATCAGGGGTTCTTCTAGACATTTTTATACCGACAATTTTTGCTATCAAAGCAGGGGTTATACTAGACTGGCTCCAGCAATTTTCCCGTAAGGCGGGGGTCATTCAGCTTACCTTTCGAATCTGCAATTTTTTTGCTTTAAAAGTGACACTTCGACCTAACAAATTCCTAAAAAACTCATTTTGTACTTGTTAATTTTCGAACCAACAATTTTACGCTTGAGACAAAATTTTGCCATAAAGCTGGATTCGTATTTATTAATTTTTGAACCAGAAAAATATTGCCATAAATGCTTTGTAAAATCTGCTTTTATACTAGCAATTTTTGCCATAATCTAAAGGTCACTCTCATCAATTAGAAATTTTGCCATATAAGCTGGGGTTGCACAAATCATTTTTCGTTTCAGCAATTTTGACATATAAGCAGGGGTCAGACGATTCATTATTCGATTCAGCCATTTTTGCCATATAATCTAGGGTCAGGTCATACTGGCACATTATCATAAAAATTAAGACACACGAAAAACTTTTTGAGCCAGCAATTTTTGTCATGAGAGCTGGGGTAACACAATACTCCTGAAACAGCAAATTGCCTGTGGAGCGAGGGCCATACTAGTCACCTTTTTGAACTAACGAATTTTGCCATAATTCTGGGAGTATGCTAAACACTTTTCAAGGCAGAAAATGTCTAGAATGTAAGGGGAATAATGCCAGACAATCAAATCGGCAATTTTTTTTTTTTTAATAAAAGGGTGGGGTCACGCTAGATTTTTGAATTAGCAATTTTTCATATTAACGGAGAGATCATGCAGGACATTAGAATAAAAAACTTTTCTTTTTTTATAAAAATATGGGTCATACTAGATTTTTTTGAACTGCAATTTTTGATTTAGTAAAACAGGGATCATAATGGACATTCTTTCTAAAATAAAAATTGGAGGTCATACTAGACGTTTTTTAATTTAATTAGAAATATTTTATATTAAATCAGAGGTCATACTGAACATTCGAACCTGTAAGTTTCATCATAAGTTGGAATCTTATTAGAAACTTAACAAATTTTGCTGTAAAAACGGGGCCATATTAAACACCCAGAATAGCAATTTTCCTATAAGGCTGTTCATAATTATTATATTTGAATCCAACATTTTTTTTTTCATAATGGGTGTTTTTGTTCACTCATTGAATCAGCAATTTTTTTTAAACAGCAAAAACTTTTCAAACCAACAGTTTTAGCTTGAATCAACAATTTTCCTGATCCCTTGCGTAATGAACCAGCAAATTTTGCCTTAAAGCAAAATTAGTTCCTGACAATTTTTCGAATCAGCAATTTTGCCATTACGGCAGTGGTCATAGTGGTCACTCGAACTTAGCAATTTTGTCAAAAATGAAAGGTCATACAAAGATAAATTTTGAATGACCAAATTTTGAAATAATAGGAGGGAATTTTACCGTAGATTGGGGGGTCATACTAGGATCATTTTGAATTAGAAAATTTTGAAAGAAAAACTGCGGTCATACCACGTACATTTTGAATAGATATAAGTTGATTTTTAGCAAATAATGTTTATATATTTCTTAAATTTAATATATATAAGAAAAAGCAACATGATTTAAAAAGTATTTCGAAGTTAATTATGTAAAATATTTGACGTTTGTGAATATTATATGCGGAAGTTGTAGAAAATCACCGAATCGAACAGATTAGCAATTTCAAGTATGACTGCCCTATCCGACACTTAACATATCCCTCCCCCGGATGGATGAGAGAGAGAGAGAGAGAGAGAGAGAGAGAGAGAGAGAGAGAGAGAGAGAGAGTGAGAGAGTAGC
>JAXCGZ010019027.1:0-25000 GCA_037179515.1 Halocaridina rubra
GGGATAATCATAAAATCCCATACGTCAGTGGTGGCGTACGCTGGGATAAAAGAATCCCATACGTCAAAGTCACAGCACTCCCCATATCTGTTTCTCTTTATGTTTTCTTCGTGACCAGGCCCGATGAGGGAAGATGTATTTTTTTGGCCTGTCCTGGTGTCAAATCATAAAAAAAAGGAGACAGATGAGTATGAAAAAGGGAAAAGTTGCTCTTAGGATGAGATCTAACTGGTCTACTGGTAGTACTTCAAGGTGAGGTCCTGGATAGTGGAAACTTGCCATACATTAATTTCATTAGCATAATCTAATTAAAAGCAGCATATAAAAATATACCAAATATAATAGATAATCTTCCCATACAACCTAAACATGACTGAACAGAATATTTATCCCATATAACCTGTTCCTCGCCTAAGATCATTTGCATGTTCTATATATACAAATAAACGAATAGTAAGTATACAATATATTAACTGCCATAATTATTTTAATTAATAAATAAATGCATGAATAAATAAACAAATAAATAAATAAAATATAATAACAAAATCGAACAAGAAACTATATACATAAACAAACAAACAAGCGGAGAAAGGAGAGGTCAGACAGTGCGCGCATACCTTTTGCCTGAATATTTTCTCTCACAACCGCTTTGCCATCAAGTTAGAGACCCACATTCGTAAAGTAATTTGAAGAACGGTCAAGGAGATTGAGTTCTTGTGTAGTTTTACTAGAAAATGTAACAAATGTGGTTTGTGGTAAGTCTGGAGGCCAGACTGAATTTGAGGAGGAATTGCTAGACTGACGAATTCTAATTATTTATAATAGCAACATCTATTGGGCAGGATCAGGAATACCACACTTTTATACCTCTTATATGTCGTGATATGTCATGCACTGATGAAGTTCAGGGAGCACGAGAGAGAGAGAGAGAGAGAGAGAGAGAGAGAGAGAGAGAGAGAGAGAGAGAGAGAGAGAGAGAGAGGAGAGAGAGAGAGAGAGAGAGAGAGAGATTTTCCCCAGCAACAGTGAATCATAATAACCACGTGTGATCAAAAACAATAACAACAACTTCCTTATCAAACTCGTATGGGGGATTGAAATGTACATAGATGAATTGCTTCCTTCTTGAATGTCAACACTATATCACCATTATCAGCAGAGAGGCGTTGTGGAGTGTGTTGCTACTGTATGGAATAAGTGGAAATTTGTTATATGCGGTCAAGAGTTATTACATGAATAGCACAGCATGTGTAAGAGTCGGGAATGGTATGAGTGATTGGCTTGAGGTGAATGTAGGATTATGTTAAGGTTGTGTAATGTCGCCATGCTTGTTTAATGTGTATATGCATGGAGTGGTAAGGGAAGTAAAAGAGAAAGTATTAGAAAGTAGCTTGGAATTAATGGATGAGTATGGAAGGCTGTGGAATTTGCATCAATTGCTGTTTGCAGACGACACAGCACTGGTGGCTGATACTGAGAATGAAATGAATCATTTGGTGACTGAGTTCGTTAGGGTGTATGAAAGAAGGAAGTTGCTGGTAAATAATGGTAAAAGTAAAGTCATGAGATGCATGAGTGTTAATTTTGGCAGACTGCATGTAGGAGTGACTAGGGAATTGGAAGAAGAAATTGAGCGTTTTAAGTATCTGAGGTCGCACGTATCGAGGAATGGACGAGTGCATGGTGAGGTAAGTCATAGAGTGTCGAATGCGAGTATATGTCTAGGTGAGTTGGAAAGTTTGCAAATGAGAATGAGGTATTTAGGAGTGAATGGAAAGATAAAGATATATGAAGGTGTGACTGTGCCGACAGCGATGTATGGAGCAGAGACTTGGGATGCAAGAAAGGATGAACAGAACAAGAAGAATGTAATGGAGATGAGGCGTTTGAGAAGTATGATTGATGTATCTAGAATCGATAGAGTAAGGAATGAGGTCAGGCAGAGAACGGGCGTTGAAAGAAAAAGCATGATAGATTGGAGAGTAATGAGTTGGTATGGATACATGGGAACGATGAGTAATGAACAAATGGAGAAGAGAGAGTGGAGTGCAGAAGTGGTTGGCTTAAGGCCAAGAGGAAGACCTAGAATGAAATGGATGGATGGTACGAAAAGGGCATTGGATGCAGGTGGAATGTCAGTGGAGCAGGGAAGAGAGCGTGAAAGAGATAGGAATGAGTGGAGGAAGATTATATATAGGTGACGCGAGCCAAAGTGATCTCTCACATCTCCTAGCTCAAATGATATTTAATGGATGGGTGTAAGGGGAGTTGCCATGTGATGAAGTGGTGGGGGTAAACCAGCTGCGGCTGTTGGGACTCACTGTGGAATATCCCTACCTGCCTACTTTGTGGATGAACCAAGCAGTGTGGTAGGGGGAGAAATGTGGCAACCCTTTATCCCCAAGGTGATAAGCGTAGTTGTTGAGGTATGTGTGGACCATGGAGAATACATGTTAGTTGGCTATGATCCCCCCTTAAAAGGGGAAATGGGGCTATGTATATAGATAATATGTAGACTATCAGCTTAATTAATATCCAGTTTCTGACCTATATTAATTGTATTGAAGTTATCCAAACGAATACCTTTACCAGATCCTTTTATATTTGGTAACTTAAATTAGATTGTCGTTGATAGGAATTGCCTAATCGATCCATATCATGTTAACATTTATATTTTACCATTTTATAATAAACTTTTTCGTAATATTACTCCTTATAGGCTGTACTTTGCAGACTAATTTGTAACTGCTTGTATGAAGTACAATGTTTCCTTTATCTTACTTGCTGGGTCAAAGTCATTTGACTTGTCACTGTTCAATAGGGATCGTCGTGTAATTTTTATGATAACTTGCTTACAACCTTTATCACTCCCATGTATCTAAAATATTTGTTCCGTGTTTTTAACATTCATTAATTTTAAAATATTTGACCAAGATACCGTAACTTCTCCCAAAAGCTGGAACCTGTCTGGAAGTCTCCAAGAACTGCGTACATAAACAAGGAACGGTGAAACTCATCTCAATTATTGAAAGAAATAAAATACTCACTCCTCTCCAATGTACTTAAGTCGTCATAACCCTCTATGAACAATACTTGGACTTTTCACATTTATTCGATACATCAGTAAATTTCATTCTTACTTTTAGAGGATTTGGTGATCACTCTACTGTCTCGGACTTCAGGGCTATTGCACTGTCCGCAATCTCTACATAATCAGGAAAATTTCGCAATTTAAAGATGACTCAATTTTCAACAGGCTATTTCTACTCGGATTCCCAAGTAGCATTCTTGTGTGAGATCTGCATTACAGAAATCATCAAGTCAGGAATATCAATAGACTTATCCACTGCTCAGATTCTTTCTCCTTAACTATGGTAATATAACATGCCAAGATGTACGATATATTGAAAGTACCACATTCAGTCATTATATTATTTTTAAGATAGGAATTATTAGCAGTTCATCTGCACATATGGTTAAATAGTCAAACAACCAGAGAATGAGTAAATTCTTCCCATGATTCTTGTTTTTGGTCCATGGTCGGAGATATATTTGACTTCATTGCCTCATTCTCTCAATCAGAATCTATCCTTCATCTTGGAAGCATGCTCTAATTTTACCTGTTTCTAAGAAGGGTGACCGCTCTATTCCTTCTAACTACCAACCTATGGCCTAACCTCTGCTATCGTTAAAGTATTCGAAAATGTGCTTAATTCTCACTTCTTGAAACGTTTTGAATCTAACTCACTTATCTCCGATCATCAGTACAGCATCCACAATGCAAGATCCACTGGCGACTTCCTGTCCCACCTTACTCAGGTATGGTTATCTTCTCTGAGGAACTATGGGTAATCCTTTGTCCTCACCTTTGATATCTCGAAGGCTTTTGACAGTCTGGCACAAGGAACTGTTGGCCAAACATCCTACTTATGAGTTTCCCCTTTTGTCTGTCTCTGATTTCCAGTTTTCTTTGTGACTGTTTATTATATGTGGTTGTTGATAGCGCAATATTTAGTTCATTCCCTATTACCAGTGGTGTTTCACAGGGCATTCCTTCTCTTCATCAACGATCTTCTTCAGTCCCCATACTCCTCTCTTCTCTATGCCTTTGCCAATTATTCTATTCCTCTTTTCACAACCCTCATCTGCTACTCGTAATCAGTCTCGTATCACTTCTAATTTGCAGAGGGTATTTGAGTGGGGCATCCAAAATTCAGTTTAATTTAATGCCTCCAAGACACAGTTTCTGGCTATCTCTCTCTCTTCTTCTCCTTCTGATAGCCCTATTGTCATCGAAAGTAACGCAATTTACTCTCTTAATTCTGTTAACATATTAGGGATCCAGAGAGCCTCTAACTTATCTTGGAGGAGTTATATACTCCAACATTCTAAATCTGCATCCAAAAAATTTAAGATTCTGTTTCATTTCGTCATAAATATTCTCTTTACCGTTACATAAAATCTACAAAGGTCTTATGCATCCCTGCTTAGAATACTACTCGCACATCTGGGGTGCTTCTTCTTATAGTTATCTCCTTGAAAGGTTTAAATCTAAGGCAATCAGACTCATTAATGACCTTTCTATTATATTTAATCTGGGTTCTCTTTCCCTTCGCCATAAGGTATCATTCTTTTCTCTTTCCTCTCATTACTAATTCTGTCACTGTTCTGATGAGTTGGCAAATTGCATCCCTCCAACAATGCCGAAGCCACATAACACTCGCCAAGTGACCTCATCTCACAGGCACTTGTGAGGAGATTTGTAGCTCGTGGATAAGTCAGTGCAGCGGCTGCTTCTTCCCATCTATCCTCAGACTCTGGAACTCTCTTCCTCCTTCTGTCATTCCTATTCTTAGAACCTATCTGCCTTCAAAAAGCAGATCTATCGTCATCTCAGGACCTAATCCTACCATATCTTTAGGTCCACAGTACTTCGACTATTCCATCGGCCTATCCTTTTCCAAATGTGTATAATTTCATTATGTCTGCCTTGTCCTTAAAACTTCTACTTTTTTCGTCTGTGCTTTCTTGATGTCCGGGACTCATGAGGACCATTTTCTTGTTTGTCCCGGTGTCACAAAATAATAAGTCATGTGTTCTAAAGGATATAAGAGAAGTGGTCAAGGTGTGTAGGTGTCTGGTGAATGTGCGTGCTTTGACTCGGCCACCCCTTTACAAGGGGACTGCTGCCATTGTATATGCATACAAGTATCTGAATCTCATTCATTATCCCTGATTTCTCATTAATATAAATTTCTCGTACCTGTTTTTTCTCATGTTTTGCTTCCTCTTCTTCCACGTTCACCTTGGCATCTGACTTTTATTTACAGTTCAAGGATTTAAACCTCTGAAACGCAAGATTAAACAATTTTTGTGTTTACAAAAGAAGAATGCATATGCTCTGAAGAAAATAAACATAATGTGCATTTGAAGTCAATAATTACTAAAATATTAACATATATAAACGAACAAACACAAACATATGATTAGCAGGTATGCAAAACAAATATATTACAGTGCTCTCTCAAGGGAGGGCGCATGGTAGATCTAAGGTCGAGTTCACGAGTTGAGAGGCCCTGATGCGGGTTCGAACCCATCGTGGGATGTTAGAAAGAGCATAGTCATAATCCAGCAGTTTCAACCCGTTTGCGTCCACCCCTATTCATGGGGACTAATTGTAACATAATACGGTGCACCCAGTGTCCTCTCATACATTTAACGTACACATATGCACTAATGTGTATACAGTGTATACAGGGAAGTTCCTATGTGCACTACCTCTCAACTGCTCTGAGTCATACTCGGGTGCGGCATGCACAGTACGATCATGTATACATTCCACGCACACACATGTGGACACATACACTCCAAATACCTGGCAGTGTGAAGAAGGCGAAAATCATGAAGGCAATATTATAATATATAAAATAAAACGTAATATATTTATTCAAGTACATTATAATGCTCATTTGAACAGAATATTAACACTATTAAAAGTTTAGTTCCTTTGTTGGGGATATTGTCACTAAGACAAACCAACATTATTATTATTATTATTATTATTATTATTATTATTATTATTATTAGTAGTAGTAGTAGTAGTAGTATAATTATTATTATCTCTAAATATACATTTTATTGCAGCTTTCCTTTAATTATTAGTTCAAGCCATCCTTGAGCTGCTGGCCAAATCAAATCTCTCATATCACATACATAAAGAATATACATACCATGGAAAAAAAAAATCGCACCCGTCCAAGTCCGTGGAGATGAAGTGAAAATTTTCACTTTAGTCATATGGTGATAGTGGAAGTGACAATAATGACGTCTATCATCTCCTAGCCACTAACAACTCAGCAGACAGAACGAGAGTACGTGTAAATGGCAAAGTAATTGTGGTACCGAACTGCATAATAATTTTAAAAGCAGGAATTGGCAAGCAATGCCTGGAGGAGGAACATAAGAATAAAACATAATAGAATTTAATTGAATAGAAAAATGAGGGAACTCAGCACGAATGGAGAGAGAGAGAGAGAGAGAGAGAGAGAGAGAGAGAGAGAGAGAGAGAGAGAGAGAGAGAGAGAGAGAGAGAGAGTCAACTCACATACTAACTCTTAAAAAAAAAAAAAACTCTGTGGCATAGTTCTAAGCTACGAACTTCTTTTTATCGACGCCCGAATTTCGAATCCCCAGAATTTGAGATGGAAAGAGTAGGAATGATTTAACTAAATTCCTTTGATATAATATATATATATATATATATATATATATATATATATATATATATATATATATATATATATATATATTATCCTAGTTATCTAATTAAATAACTTTTATTTACTCCATTTATCTGTATTCTCTTTAAAGACTACTGCCATCTCGCTGTCCCCCCTTCCCCCCCAGTGCCAAATTAATGTGGCACTTCTCTTCCTCTTCTTCCGCTACGACGTCTTCTGTAAAGTGTAGTGCCCTACTTGGAACAGAGCTTTTGTTTTATTATTAGATAAAATGTACCCATAACACCGCAATGTTCCATAGGATTACTTATTTATTCAATCACTTTACTTATTATTAGTTCAATTACATGAGATAAGTAAGGGCATACACTCAGGGTAACGATTACATCTGCCAAAACAAGTCCTTCGCAAGAAGGTAACCGTCCTAGCCCTTAGTAGAAAAGGGAGTCGTGACGTAAAACCGAAACATGTCTACTTATAAGTGTACACTTTGGCCCAAATTCTTAAACAGTGTAAACCTAGGATACTATATTGTTAGTTAGCTAGACACACACAAATGGAATGCATAAACGCATTTGACGCGGTTCTATGTATGGCTAGGATCCCGTACGGAATCCTAGCCATACACAGAACAGCGTCAGATGCGTTTATGTAATCCATCTGTATGTGTCTAGCTAACTAACAGTATGGTATCCTAGGTTTACACTGTTTATAAAATCGGGCCTTAGTTTTGTAAAATAATAGCCATTGCAAAATGGAAGCAAAGGTTTGTTTGTTTGTGTGTTTGTTATTATTTAATCAATTTATTCAATTTTATTATTCTAATTATATTTTTCTGGCTTCATGTGCTGTACAAATTAATGTAGAAATTTTAAATTGATTTTATTTTATTTGTGCATCCTCTGCCTCCCAGAGTTCATTAACCTCACTGACCTGGCAATGACTTGGCTACAATAATTAACGTCAGTGTGAACAGACAGCATTGACGATCTATCTGTTTTTATTTTAGGGATACGACACTCATACTGGCCATTTGCAATCGGTGCGTAATATTCATTTTGATGTTAATCTCCTGCAATACCGTAACCGATAGAGTGCTCAGATCGGGAAATAAAGGATCTCCTTTTGAGCCCGCCGCGAGGTGCTAAGGAAGGACATCAATCCTTAATTCCCCGGCTTCAATCCGTGTGTCCACCCCCAAAAGGGGACTAACAGTGACACATACTACACCTGAAAGCCTTTTGGATTTAAATAGGTCTGTCCAGGGCAGTTCTATGTTCATTCTTCCTTCAGTTACGGTTCTTTTTCTATGCCTACAGTAATACCGACATACATACATACATATACCTTGGCTGTTTCCCCCTTTAATTGGGGGGTAGCCGACATCAAGAAGGGAAAACTAATAGGGGGATTACTTTGCTCTATGGGCAATGATGAGGGAGCTAGCGACCGTTCAGATGGCACTGCTGGAGTGCCACAGACCATCCTCCCGGCTCTTCCACAACCTGTGTCGCTTCACAACTGCCAGCTCCTCCTACTGCCCCTACCACAGGGCTATCTCTGTAAGATGCAGCCCCGTGGTAACAGCAGATGCCCATCGGAGCCGCGTCACAATCGCTCGCCACTCATTCCTATTCCTAGCACGCTCGCTTGCTTCCCTCACATCCATCCTCCTATCATTCAGGGCTCTCCTTACTCCATCCATCCATCCAAACCTAGGCCTCCCTCTAGCATTTCTCCCATCAACTCTCGCATTCATCACCTTTTTCAGCAGCTTTTCATCATCCATCCTTTCCACATGGCCAAACCATCTCAGAACATTCATATCTACTCTGGCTGCAATTTCTCTCCTCACACCCGTTCTTGCTCTCAACACTTCATTCCTAACCCTATCCAATCGAGATACACCAATCATACTCCTCAGGCATTTCATCTCAAACACATTTAGTTTCCGTCTCTCACTTACTTTCATACCCCATAACTCTGATCCATACATCACAGTTGGCAAAACCACTTTCTCATACAAAACTTTCTTAACATTCATTTCCAACCCTCTATTCTTCATCACTCCTTTCAATGCACCCAACACTTTACATCCTTCATTCACATCTGCTTCCACTCCACCATTTGCAGCTATAACCGAGCCTAAATACTTAAACTGATTAACCTCCTCAAGTGTCTCTCCATTCAACATAACATTCGAATATTCTTGGATATTCGTTACACATGTCTTATTATCCCTTCACATCTGACAAGTCACAGTACTCCCCATCTCTGTTTCTCTCTATGTTTTCTTCGTGCCCAGGCCCGATGAGGGTAGATTTATTTTTTTGTCCCGTCCTGGTGTTACAATCATAATATATATATATATATATATATATATATATATATATATATATATATATATATATATATATATATATATATATATGGTAGCAAGTCAGCTCCATTAGTTACCGGTCCCAAATACGGGTCGTTGAAGAAAGTTGGTCAGGAAGGGCTTCAGCCATAAAACTTTAACCTAAAACCAACCATTAGTGTCCAATAAGCTAGTATAAACACAGCGACTCCACATGTACATGGGAAAAGCTTCATGTAAAGAAGAAAGGACTTTATTGGCCAAAGTAATGTTATACAAAATGATTTTTTTTATATTTTATCTATATATATATATATATATATATATATATATATATATATATATATATCGGAGCCAAGGCAGCAGCTGGGGGACGCCGTGTAAAGGGCATTGAGTCCATCCGTTCGAGGGATCACCCAGTCCCCATATAAAGGAACGTATCACGTCCCCCCTCACCGGCTCAAGTCCCGTTTTCTACTTGATTAATCGCTAGGTATGTGTGAAACAGGAGTATATCATTTAGAATTACGTTTTTCTTTCAAGTAAATTCTACCTTGTGATACATGAAAGTTTTTGCAAATATGTTGAAATCCATCTTAGTTTTTGTATATTATATCTGTAGGTTATATGTTTCTTAAGTAGCAAAATATAAAAAGCGCCAAACTTACGCTATCTCTCTCTCTTTCACTCACATTAAAAGATATTTTTTTCACCCTACTCGATCGACCAGTGGACGTTCCCCCATTCTCCTTACCTACCACTACAAAGAGAATACGAAAGAGGATTCAACTCTCCCCCTTCCCATTATCATAGGGCGCCTCTCTCTCTCTCTCTCTCTCTCTCTCTCTCTCTCTCTCTCTCTCCCTAGACTCTGACGTTGCCACTGCACGGAGACCAACTTATCGTACAGCCACTGCCAACACAAACCTGAGCCACGTGTTAACACGTAAACATTAAATTAGGATTTACTGACAGTGCAAATTAAGCGCCAATCTGTAGACTAGAGGTGCCATAGAACACCATACACGAACGTCGTCTGGTTCGTGTGGACGGTGTGACAAGCCGTAGACTCATAACGTATGCTGTTGACATTTCGATTGTATTTCTTCTCTTCATCGTGAGGAAGGAAGCTAAGTTGTCTGACTCAGGGGGTGTGGTCAACACGTTATTACAAAAGCTTGGCAAGAACATGCACTCGAACAGTGCTTCGTAGTGGTGATAATTGCTTGTTATTTACTTCGAGAGAGTGCAACATTTCGATTACACCACCTGCCTAGAGTGGCAATCGAGAATCGAACTCAGCACGTTCATTCCTTGTAAGTATAAATCATGTAAAGAAAAAAAATACGTGATGATGATGTGTGCATAGGTGCCAATAATTATGGCTGCACTGGATTCTTGAGGGGGACGTTTGCAGGGGTCTCTGTGGGAATTGGAGCTAATACAGAGGCTTGGAATGTGCGTAAAAACCTGTTGATATTGGAGAGATAAGACCTTTTATATTTATAAATGCTGAACGGTCTATTGAACTAGAAGAGGGAGAGCATTTTTAAGACGTAACTTATTATTCATATTGATTCGTATATTTTGAACTGCTGGTCTACAAATCACTTTTTGAATTTTTCTAATGAGTTTGTGATAATAAAATATAATTTTTAATTATATATTGGTAGGTGTGAATGTGAGTCTGTCTTCTATATGCTGGTGATAACTATATATATTTAATATTCTTTAATGAAATGGACCTTGAAAACCGTATGAAAAAAAAAACTACTCTACCTAACCTAATCTAAAAAAAAAAAAGTTATGAGCATTCAAGGTCATATTTATTAAAAAAAAAAAAGGACAAGAAATAGATATATTGCTATTCTCTAAGTTAGGTTGGCATACATTTTCCGATTATTTTCAAGGTAACATTCATTCAAAACATGAAAAGCCATAATATAAATATAATATCTATATCCAAATGGAGACCGATCCAATTGGAAAACTACCCATATATTTTACGGGCAATAAATTCGCAAAATCGTTTAGTTATTAATAAATAGATTATGAATTATTCATTTTTTGATGAGATAAATTAGCATATATTCATTGGATGACTCAGTTTTATATTTTGTTCTCCTTACATAGTTAGGCCGCTTTCAAACCAAAGTGGCACGTGGAATATGTGGTCATTTTACGTTAGGTTAAAAAAAAAAAGTAGCATGAAGTTAGAAAAAAACCGGTGACTTGGTAAAGGAAGCATCATCTTGACTTATAATAGAGGGATTAGTTTTATAAGATTTCCCAGCTCGAACCTGTCTGTCCACCTCAATCAAATAATAAGAGTTGATAGTGTCAAAACGGCAAACAGCATATGTTATAATGAACTATATCGAAAAAAAAATATATCTTATTCTCAGACTTATTTAGATCTCCGATAATTCAGTCGTACAGGGCCTTTGCTACCACCCAGGAGGTCCTGAGTTCACCTTCAAAAGTGGCTTGTATAGCCTGTCTCCGCCAGAACTATTTGGTGATGGAGTGGAAGTTGCGGCCCTCGTGAGATAGCCCATGTCAACTCAGCATGCGCAATTAATGCACCATATGATATGCAGTGTCTGTGGTGGAACAGAATCTTAAGATGATAGGGCCTTTGTCCTGTATGCTCACGTGCGTGCGGGTGTGTGCACGTTAAACTTTTTTTTTTTCTTTCTTGAAAAGCTCAACGATTACCCATGAAGTTCAAGGATAAGTTTGTTTCCGCTCCTGGTTATTTTAAAGGATTTTTTTTTACCGCAAAAGAATATATATATATATATATATATATATATATATATATATATATATATATATATATATATATATATATATATATATATATATATATATATATATATATATATATATATATATATATATATATATATATATATATATCGTGTTTAGTATTCTTTTATTTATTTAAATATAATTTTCTTAATTACGTTATAATCTATTCATTTAATAATTGATAAAGTTTTTAATATATTTTATATTGTAGCAGTCATCAACGTATTTAAAATTGAATACAACATTATGTAGAAAAAAAATATTGCAAAAGCTGGAGAGAGAATGATGAAATGTAATTCTCTCTCTCTCTCTCTCTCATTTTAAACAGTCTCAATTCTTTAGAATATTTGAATTAATATTCTCTTTTCTATATAATACTTATGAATCTGTCGACTCCCCAAATATCCAAAACGCAATAAGTTTTCTTACGAAGAAATGACGAAATATCTCTATTAATCTAACCGCAATTTAATTCATCACGTGACTGGCAAGGTCTCTTGACAGGGGTTGTGAAATAGTTGTTAAAACTGTTGGCATACATTAGACTTAGTTATAACCTAAGTTATGGAGAGAGCTGGTGTAAGGTAGGGCATTCGGACGTAAAAAATTTGAAAAGTTCACACTATATAAGGGGGTGAGCTAGGCATGAATTATTATTACTTCAGTTAGATTTGAGAGATTTTTATTGAGTGCAAATTTCAACACTTCAAGTGTGTGTTTGTGTGTTTAAACAACCCAGCCAATTCAAGAGGAGTGGCATATATAAGTATGGATAAAAGAAATTAGCCTATTGTTGCAAAAATAATCTAAAGTTCGTGTGTTTTCTTTTAATACTTTATGCAAAAGTGGCAAATGTTAAGCTGAATTTACCGAATAAACTATATAGGAGCCGATGGGGTGATATCAGGGCTTTAGTGGCAGGAAGAGAAAGTGCGACGCCTTTTGGGACCGGCGGAGGAGACCCAGGAGAGGAAGCGGTAAGCCGTGACGTCATTAGGGGTGGGGGGGGTCCATCTATTGTCATCTTAGGTACAAACGAAACATAGGAAACCATTCATATTTTTACAAGTATTCTAGACAATAATCTAACAGTTTAAATGTAAAATACACTACCAATATAACCCAAAAACCAGACATACATTTCGAAAACTATATTTGTTTTTTGTTCGTTGCCGAATTAATTAAAAGCAAATATCAAAACGGAAGGGAAAAATTCTTGACCATGAGTTGGGAACATCAAGGTCATTACGAGTAGCACAGCCTGCTGTCACGTACACACAAACACGAGAAATAGCACGTACTTACTGGAGAAAAAGCATGTACTCTTTACAGAGAAAAATAGGTTAAAGCGTAACATGATAATATTTATTGATAAATTCTTAGCAGATAATTAGAATCAGATATTTCATTAAATGGGGTTTATGGCCTATACATTGGCTACTAGATATTATTATTATTATTATTATTATTATTATTATTATCATTATTATTGATGTTGCTGTTCTTAGTTCTTTCTCTTTCTCTTCTTTTTATTATTATTATTATTATTATTATTATTATTATTATTATTATTATTATTATTAATGTTGTTGCTGTTCTTAGTCCCTTTTCTTCTTCTTCTTCTTCTTCTTCTTCTTATTATTATTATTATTATTATTATTGATGTTGTTACTGTTCTTAGTCCTATTTTTTCTACTTCTTTATCTTCTTCTTCTTCTTCTTCTTATTATTATTATTATTATTATTAAGGCTAATTCATTGGTAATTTTATTGTAGTAATGGTGGTGCGTTCGAGTCCACAGTGGAGCACTAGGAAGGGCAGCTAGCCTTAATTTCCTAGCTTTAATCCGTGTCCACCCTCCCAACTAATAGTAAAAAAAAAAAGTAGCGACAGTATGCCATAATATATTAAATGTTATATTATTATTGGGTTTTTATACCTTATGTATAAAACAACACATAAAAGCAGGATTTTGAATAAATTTTTTTGGAAAAAAAAAAAAAAATAACAGCTTGATTTATATTGCTTGAACTAGGAGAAGAAATGGATGACTGGGGGAGTTGGTTTTTTTTTTTTTTAATATACTTTTCCTATATTGGACATTTTCCCATTACTATATTACTGTCGGTTTTGGTCTATTTTCCGTATATATCTTCGACATCTGCTGACGTTGTATGTGTGGTTTTTTTTTCCGGTCTCTTCTTTTCCATAAGGTAGGTTATCTTCATTATTCTTTCTCTAGCTTAGTTCTTCATCATGAAAGAAAATCATATAAATATATCTAAGTATGGAACGGCTTCTCTCTCTCTCTCTCTCTCTCTCTCTCTCTCTCTCTCTCTCTCTCTCTCTCTCTCTCTCTACACACACACACATACACACACACACACACACACACACACACACACACACACATATATATATATATATATATATATATATATATATATATATATATATATATAATATAATATATATATATAATATATATATATATATATATATATATATATATATATATGTGTGTGTGTGTGTGTGTGTGTGTGTATGTTTGTGTGTGTGTGTGTTTATGGGGGGGGTTGAATTTGCATTTTATTTGCTGTTTTACGTGTCACTATTGATTCCAATTATGAGGTGGACAGAGGTATATTAGAGCCGAGGAATTAGATCTGGATACACTTCCTAACGCCCCGTAGTCAGCTCAGTCGCGGGTGTGTCTCTTCCCGAGTCGAGTGCTCTAATCACTGCGCTATCGCGGTTCCCATAAATAAATGAATATATATTCATATATATATATATATATATATATATATATATATGAATATATATATATATATATATATATATATATATATATATATATACTAACATTTTATGTACGTATTTACGAACTAATTTATTTATTCATGATACCTAAACATTTTGAATCACCCAACAGGTGACGTATTTATGAGGGATATATTATTTTACTTATTTTAATTCCTCAACTTTATTTCTCACAAAATCTCACTTTCCATTAATTGCGCAGTAGTGTGTATTACAATAATGTATGATAAAGGAGTAATACATTATAAAAGTATGTAATATATAATAAAAAAATAGAGTATATTATACTAATGCTGAGTATATAATGAGCTGTTTATATATATATATATATATATATATATATATATATATATATATATATATATATATATATATATATATATATATATATATACATACATACATACATATATATATATATATATATATATATATATATATATATATATATATATATATATATATATATATATATTCTTTAGTAGAAGAGTAATAATAAAATATGTATTAATGTTTGAACAACAAACTGTTCATCGTAAAAGAAATACATTTACAAAAAATATTCTCACAGGAATCGTGTGATTCACCTTGAAAAAAGAAAAAAAATATATACAGTCTGTGTCAAGCAATAATCGTTCTTTTTGTGCCACAAGAATGTGGATAATTCTCTCTCTCTCTCTCTCTCTCTCTCTCTCTCTCTCTCTCTCTCTCTCTCTCTCTCTCTCTCTCTCTCTCTCTCTCTCTCTCTCTCTCTCTCTCTCTCTCTCTCTCTCAGCGTATAACATTTACGAACTCTTGTACACAACGGCGAGCATTATTTCATGTGCTTGACAAGAAAATATAATTTTATTTTCAGCGTCAAATGCAAGTAGTGTATGTGTGTGTGTGTTTGTTCACATGGAGACTTGGACTACTACTAATATAATAATAATCACCATAATTATGAATTACTACTACTACTAATACTACCATAATCTGCAGAATACATAATCAAACAATTGTGCATCTAAGGTGGTCGGTAACAGAGTCACAGGTTAGGTTAGGTTAGACTTTTATCTATGATTTTTTTCTGGATTCGCATCTAAAATGCCGCTGAATTATGGAACGCAAATCTTTTTTTAGTTTGTGCTACAGTCCCTTCGTTATGAGAAATGTTAAAGAAAACGAGTCCTGCTTTAAAGAATTCAAGAACAAGCAACCTGGCAACAGAGACCCCCCCCTGTCTCTATCAACCCCTCCCTTCCCCCATGCGTTACCCTTTGAAGCGGATAAGGCATATCCTGTTGTGCAAGGGGCTAAGCGAATAGCCCTTACGCCAGTTCGAATGAAATATGTATATAGAGACTTATGAATTGGGACCTGACTTTTATCAACAACGGAGAAATATTTGGTAAGGTTAGGTTAGGTTAGGTTGAAATTTGAACTTAAAGGGGGTACAGACGATCATTATTACTGTCAGTAAAAATACTGACACTATTCTATTGGTGTGAACTACTACGTCCATATGATGGACATACCGACAGTAATAATGACAGTATAGGAAATACTGTCAGTAATATTGATCGTCTGTTTAGCCCTTAAATAATAATAAACTTTATTTCCATTTTACAATGGGTATTCGTCAGCCAGGACAAGCCCCAACCCCCCACTGTGATGTCCACCCACAGCAGTTCCTGCCAGTAAACAGCTTAAACTCTCGGTCTTGGACGGGGACCGATCTTTCGACCTCGTGAATGCGAAGCCAGCGCGTTACCACTGTACTAGCTTGGCATAGCTCAAATTGTAACTTAACATAACCTAACCTCTCTTTGCTGTTGTTAATAGGCAGGTCCCAACTCTTCAGGAGCTCCGACTTAAAAGTTTACATTATGAAGTCTTATAGATGATATTATAGAAGACTTACTTTATTGATCAAAATGGTCACTTTATATTCAGTTGTGCGTTGTGCACTCTGGATAGTTATTATAAAGATAAGCCCATTTTTATAAAGATAAGGTCAGGTCGCAGCCTGAAGGGCATTTTTAGCTTTATAAAGATAAGATCATTGATTGTACCTTGTGATTCTGGGTGTGTCTGATAACAAAAACGGTACAATATATTTGCGCGTAATTATGCAAGTTGTCTGATTTCACTATTGTAATTGTTTAATTTTTTTTATTTGCGATTTAAGATTCAGTATGAATAAGCAGTGGAAACTGTAAAATATGGATTCCTCAAAATAACTTTTTTTTTATTATTATTGCGACAAAAGAACGGAGAAAAAAAAAATCTGCCCTCATCGGGCCTGGGCACGAAGAAAACATAAAGGAAAGAAAGAGATAGGGAGTATTGTGACTTGTCAGATTTAAAGGGATAAGTTTTTTTTATTTGTGGCACCAGGACGGGACAAAAAAAAAAAAAAAAAAAAAAAAACTGCCCTAATCGGGCCTGGGTACGAAGAAAATATAAAGGAAAGATAGAGATGGAGAATGTTGTGACTTGTCAGATGTAATGGGATACTAAGAGATGTGTAACGAACATCCAAGAATATTCGGTGTTGATGTAGGCATAGAAAAAGAATCGTAACTGATGGAAGACAACACCAAATTGTCCTGTTAAACTGCAGTTAGGTTTATTTATGTGGTATAATATCCTCTTAATTTAGTAAGAATATGTCAAAGTATGATTACAAAAATACGTTTGAAAAATGAATACGTTTTGCTTAGGATATTTATGCAGGATTAAGTAAAGACAGCGACTCCCACTACATGAAATAACCCCGTAAATTGTTAGGTTAGGTTAGGTTAAGTTTAGTTTGGTTAGATTAGGTTAGGGTCATACCAAACAGTTTTCGGAGTCGGTATTTTTACTTGATCCAATTAAGCGTAGTACTTGTCAGTAAAAATATAATATTCGTTCATATATATGGAGAGCAAGCAGGTTCGACTCGACGCACTTCCCAAACTAAAATGAATAGAAGGCTGGTACCAGGAAAGGTTTATGGCCGTAAAACTTAGAAAGCCAAAGCCACGTACTAGCCTCCTAAGAGGATAGTGAGAAACAGCAACCCATATTAACTCGGGGAAAAAACTGTGGATTAAAAAAAATATGACAGGATGAGAATTAAATGTAAACAAAAAGTTTTAAAGGTTCTGGAGTAAAAATAAAAATTGATATTAAATATTTCGACTGGTTTCGGTTTTACGTCACGAACTCCATTTTCAACTAAGGGCTAGGACGGTTGCCTTCTTGCGAAGGACTTGTTTTGGCAGATGTAATCGTTACCCTAAGTGTATGCCTTTACTAACCTCAGTCCGTGACGGGGCGCGAACCCTCGACCTGCCGCATCAGAGTCGCGGACGCTACCATTTTGCTACGGAGACTACATAATTAAATATTTCGATATACAGGGAAAATGTGGAATGAACTAGTAATTTCAATTATGATTTTATTCGTTAAATTATACAGTAAGTACATCCCTAATTACCTGTGGAATCACTTCAAGCAGGTTCTACATTATTATCTTTACTCTTTAATTCTAACGCGACTTATTAAACCTCAAAAATGGTTTAAATACTCATATTAACATATACAAAGATTCAAGTTATGGTTGTTTAATATAAGATTTTTAAAGCACCTAATTTGACATACAAAAAACTTAAGGTATAGAGCGAGCGAGCGAGCTAGATACAGAGAGAGAGTGAGAGAAATTTCTTGACAAGGTATTAGACTTCCAGTTGTTCTTGATATGAAAAATATGACCATGAATAGGTCGAGAGAGAGAGAGAGAGAGAATGAAGGAGGTGTGTGTTTACATTTTCCCAACCAATGACAGCTCTAATGAAGCGTAACTAAGGTTGCTCTTCCTTGATATGTGACGTTCCAAATAAAGAAAACTAAATTATTAAACATAAAAATAAATGAATAAAAAGTAAATTGTGCTAAATGTCCATACTTTCAACTATATTATCTCACGACCTTGGGCATGTACAGAGAGAGAGAGAGAGAGAGAGAGAGAGAGAGAGAGAGAGCATTTCTTGACTGACAAGGTACTTCAAGTTGTTCTTGATATGAAAAATAAGACCATGAAAAGATTGAGAGAGAGAGAGAGAGAGAGCATTTCTTGACTGACAAAGTACTTCAAGTTGTTCTTAACATGAAAAATAAGACCATGAAAAGATTGAGAGAGAGAGAGAGAGACGTGGACGTGAAGAACAATAAAACTTGGTGGATGCAAGAGCATGGTATTCAATTGATGTGCATTTACTACATGCCGACGAATAAAGGGAACTTTTTTCTCTCTCTAACAGCGGCTTAGCATGTAGCTGTCCCCGAATTCCTCTCTTTGTTTTCCCTGTTTTTTATCATTCAACAATCTTCTCTTTCATTTCACAGTCTTGTTTCTAAGCGATTGAGTACGTAGATGTTTCTAAATTCCTCGCTTTAATTTCTTTATTTTCACAAATTTTCTTACGTAGCTTTTTTATAACTTCCTCTCAAACATCTGTGTATTCATATACTGTCTAACTCAAAGGGTGTTAGCAGGATAGTTTTTTTTTTCATTAATATCTTTATTTTCAATATTTTTTTTTTCGTACTCAAAGGGTATTAGTACGCTGATTTGTCTTAACTAGCGGCTTGGTACATACGTATCAATATTATCTGCGCCTCCAACTTCATGCGACGCAAAGGGTCAAGTTGAAATTCGTCCACTCGTTTTTTGCATTTACCATACTTCTACAGATCTCCATTCATCACCACCACTCGTCTCATAGTTACTTTCAGGCATTGTTGTTTTATTTTATTTTTCTGTTTAGTATTTTTATGTTTTTTAATGCTTCTCTTTAATCTATCTTTATTTTCATATTATTGTAAGAAAGTATGTATACGCATATGTGTATGCATAGTGTCATAAGTTATCATAAATAAGTGATCATACACAAATACAGTTACATATGAATATATATATATATATATATATATATATATATATATATATATATATATATATATATATATATATATATACATACAAATAATTGCCAATTCCACATCGCTTTTAGACTGCATGTCTTTTAACCTATTAAAGGCAAATACGGAAAAAAATACCCTAACTCATCCAAAAATGGTCCCAAATTGGAGCTACCAAGGTGGTTTGTATAACTTCGCTTTGACAGAAACTCGTGGGATATGGAGCATATAGTTAAACCCCCCAAGACGGTTTTATAGCATCTCTCTGATAGAAACTCATGGGTACAAGGAGTGTGTAGTGCCATTCTTGTTTGGCAAGTGGCACCTGTCAACTCAGAAGGTTTATTGTGAATTTGACTACATACCTAGTCAATACTGGTGAAAAGTAGCTCTAATTATTCTTCCATTTTCAGGGGAACTTTCCAGTTTAGGGTGCTCAAGAGTCTTTTAGGGTAGTTTCTAGGGTCAAGTTGAGAATGACAAAACTTTATCTGCTAAAATATCCCTACATTTAGAGTTATTTGTCAACATCAGGGTAATATGAAAACTTATCTAGGGTAAAATGACTTGGCTCCATGAAAATACATAAGGCATGTTCAATCCATATTGCTCAACAGAGTACACTATGAAATGCATAGACAGTAGTGGAACAGTATACTTTCAAGTCCGTCCCGCAGCTCTGACACAGTTTTAGAGAGTAATAAAAAATAAGAGGGAAAAATGCTTTAAAGTTTTTTTCCTAATTTTTCGAGACCTTCCCTTGGTTCCTCTGTATCTTTATTTACGCTTTCTCTATTCGCCAGTAATGGTTATTCTATTTGCCATCTCTCTCCCTCTCTCTCTCTCTCTCTCTCTCTCTCTCTCTCTCTCTCTCTGTTAAACGAATGAAGTACATCATTAAAAACTAAATATATAAATATCACAAACAAAACGTACTGTCAACTCTGTCCACATCTGTATTTATATACAGTGGAACCATCTTGTAAGGAGGGTGGCCAAGCCAAAGAACACGCATTCACCACGAACCAAGACATACCTCAAGTACTCCTCTTAGTGAAATTATTTTTATATACTTATGTAAGTCTATTACAATCGAAGGTCGGGCTTCGATAAGAGTATATATTGCCCATCTTCTCTTTTACATCATCATCATTATCATCAATATTATTATTATTGTAATTATTATTATTATTATTATGAAAATATTATAAAACCAACATGTCTGTGTGCATATCTAACTAATGGCAGTTCAATGGATGTATATGTCTTCCACCCAGATCGTTCGGAGTTTAGCTCTGTCATAGTAACTCAAACAGGTTCTCTGCGCCAGAGGGACTTCAGGATAAGGAGTGGGTGGTGGTGTCCCTTCCCCGATTGACCCTGTGAACCCGTTCCAAGCTCTCAAGTAATAATAATAATAATAATAATGACATTATTTTCCTCCTGCTGTGGAGATTCGAACCTGAGACTTGTGTGGCTAGGTGCACTAACTTGAGGATTCAGATTCAAAGCTCAACAGGGAAAAACTTGGAAGCCATGAAATTTGTTAATGCATTCCAATATTCTATTAACTAATAATAATAATAATAATAATAATAATAATAATAATAATGCTGATAAATATAGTCGTAATAAAAAGTAATAGTAAATTATAACAATACTACTACTAGTACTGCTACTACTACTACTACTGCTACTATTAAAAATAATAATAATAATAATAATTATAATAAAATAGTCATAATAAAAAGTGAAAGTAAAAATAACACCAATACTACTGCAACAAGGACTACTACTACTATTACCAATAATAATAATAATAATAATAATAACATTAATAATATCAATAATAATAATAATAATGAAAGAGTACATTCATTACCTACACTCAGCCTACAGCTTCGATTAAAAAAAAAACAAGTCAAAAGCGACTCGCATAAAAAATGAATAAATTCCTTTTCTAAAACTACACACAGAACTTACCAAGATTATTCTATCAACAATTCAAACCTTGGAAATTGTTGACATGAGAAAAGCTTCCGTAAAGAGTCTGACGGATGGACTGTTAATTTTCTATCAAAGTTCCTCTGCCTTCTTCTGCCAGGTCATCCTCGGAGGCACTCGTGACCATCCCTTAATTATTATTATTATTATTATTATTATTATTATTATTGTTATTATTATTATCAATATTATTATTTTATTATTATGGTTATTATTATTATTTAAAAATGAATCCGGATATTATTAACTTATTTTAAGTTTTTTTTATTATTGTCATTGCATCTATGAAACTGCTGTTTTTCCCCCTCTCTGTAGTCTAGGCTCATATATATATATATATATATATATATATATATATATATATATATATATATATATATATATATATATATATATAAATATATATACGCAGTAGTAATAATAATAATAATTATTATTATTATTATTATTATTATTATTATTATAAAAACCTAACTAATCTTATTTAATATTGAGTCCACACAGAAAAGCTTTCACTAACTCACTCTCTCTCTCTCTCTCTCTCTCTCTCTCTCTCTCTCTCTATATATATATATATATATATATATATATATATATATATATATATATATATATATATATATATATATATATATATATATGTTAGCCAACTTCAGCAGCCGTCCATTGCGATACTAAAGCTGAAGATCTTTTAGACTTAAATAGGACTGTCCTTGACAGTTCGATGTTAAGTCTTCCTTCAGCTGAGGTTCATTTTCTAAGCCTACATCAACATCGAATATTCTTGGATATTCGATACACATCTCTTATTTTTCTCTCTGTAAATAGGAGTACTAAAGGCATAATTACTCTTCTCAATTGGGCTCAAAATGGTAAGGTATTGTTCTTTTTTCCTTATACATATTGATTGGATTTGGTTTTACGTCACGAACTCCCTTTTCTACTAAGGGCTAGGACGGTTGCCTTCTTAAGAAGGACTTGTTTTGGCAGATATAATCGTTACCCTGAGTGTATGCCCTTACTAACCTGAGTCCGTGAGGGGGCAGACGCTACCATTTTGCCACGGAAACTACTTTTTTTTCCTTATACATGTTCTGGTTTTTAACAACCAAATCTTATTTTATTCCTATCTAATATAAAATTACCCTTGTTTTGCCACTTGTAATAAAAGCTTTTTAGTTATTTTCTAGCTATGAGGAATTTCATCAAGAAATGCTTCAGCTAAGAGAAAGTTTATACATGAATGAGTTTCCTTTTAACTTATTTAATAGATGTTCTGGTTTAAATGTTAAACAAACCCTAATATCTATCTGAAAAAGTTACCACCGTGGGAAAAACGGTTATATATTTTTCAATTCCATTTCCAGGTCATAGAAATTTTTCCTTTTGAAACCGCTGAAAGAAATTATTGCCAGAGTTTTATCCCCAAATATCCATAATATTTGATAATAAATGTAACCATTCCATTCAAAATGTTCCAAATTCAAAGACCGTATTCCCATTGCTCTGGAATATTCCATAGTTCATTCAAAGACCGTATTCCCATTGCTCTGGAATATTCCCTAGTTCATTCGTATATGTGTGATGGCGGCAATGCATCATATATTGGTCAAACTAAACGACAGTTAAAGATTAGAATGGCTGGGCACCGGGGAAGGTGGTTTAGAATTAATTACCTGTCATACAAACAGCCCTATTCAGCTATTCGAGACCATTTAAAATGTAATCACCTCATACTGGACAAAAATGTTTCAATCTTGGGCCCAATTTCTTAAACAGTGTTAACCTAGGTGACCACATTGTTAATTAGCTAGACACACATAAATGGATATCATAAACGCATCCGACGCGGTTCTGTGTATGGCTAGGATTTCTTAAACAGTGTAAACCTAGGATACCCTATTGTTAGTTAGCTAGACGCACACAAATGGATTTCATAAACGCATCTGACGCGGTTCTGTGTATGGCTAGGATCCCTTCCGGGAACCTAGCCACACACACAACCGCGTCAGATGCGTTTATGAAATCCATTTGTGTGTGTCTAGCTAACTAACAATATGGTATCCTAAGTTTACACTGTTTAAGAAATCGGGCCTTGGACAGTTCTACTGTTGACTCATAAAGTGAAACATTCTTAAGTTGATCCTCGACTGCAATTTTGATTTGTATATCTTCGCCAGTGTTGTATTTATGTTGTAATGTCTGTGTATAAAATTATGTTTATTCTTATAATTAGTACTCTCTCTTTTTGCATATCATTTACTTTCTTTGCAATATATATTTTTTTTCATAGGTCTGATGATGACGATTGAATTAGTCGAAACGTTACTATAAAATGTTAATCTGCGTTTAAGTATTGGTGTTTACTAATCAGTTACATTATGTCGCCTCCCGAAAGAGGAATCAGTTGCATCGATATATATATATATATATATATATATATATATATATATATATATATATATATATATATATATATATATATATATATATATATATATATATATATATACTACACACACAGGTACATCAGCATGTATTCATACATCTGTGTTTTCTGAACACCTGCACTGCATATCGGCCTGTACACCTGTGTCTCTGATTATCTATCTATCTAACTGCTATCCACTGAAACAAACTATGTCATGTAATATATATATATATATATATATATATATATATATATATATATATATATATATATATATATATATATATATATTAAAAATAATTTAACTTAGTTTAATTTTTTTTAATTCAGATGTATTTTGCCTATTAATTGTTACATAATGAAAGAGAATATATAATTCATTACTATACTAAAGAAATTTATACAATATATCTCCTTAATAGTTTAATGAATGTGCACGCATTCAAGAAACTAATTTATAATGGCTCATTACTGCATATCATTAAGCAGATATTACTCTCCTTCTTTACACTAATTGCTAAACTTGGGCCTCTTAAAGTTTAAATCTTTGTGAATGTATGTATGTGTTTGTGTGTGTGTGTGTGTGAGAGAGAGAGAGAGAGAGAGAGAGAGAGAGAGAGAGAGAGAGAGAGAGAGAGAGAGAGAGAGAGAACTTAATAGCTTTTCCATGCAGTTTTTTTTAGTCCTTTTTTTCAAGTTTATTCTTAACAAATATTTTTCCTTAAAATGTTCTTCACTTATAAAGTAATTCAATATCTTCTATTCCAATTTTATCTTGTTGCCAAGGAAACAGTATTAAAGTCCGTATAACATTCTCCATCCGCAAAAAAAAAATATATATATATATATTCTTAATTTGTTAATGGAAAACATCT
>JAXCGZ010019027.1:30000-35000 GCA_037179515.1 Halocaridina rubra
GTCTGCCTCCATCTTGACGGTGTCCAAGAGGGCAGCTCTAAATGGCATCAAGAAGACACAGGAGCCAGCTTGAAGTCCAGCAAAGCTGCACAGGTTCATTGGACATTCTCTACAAGGGCAAGCTGGCAGCGGAGAGGCAAGCTGTTTAGAGGTGATGCTTCACTCCGAGTCACTAGTGTGCATGTCGGTGACTGAGGGCGAGTGAAATGAAGAGTATACATTTTGAGGACGTGTGAAGACTTTTTGAAAACTTAATTTATTAGTCAAACTTCTATTCAGTTTGCGTGGACTGCATAGTAGTGCATAGTGCACACTGGGGAGTTATTGTAAAGATAAAATCACATTATAAAGACAAGATCAGGTTGCATTTTTTGTTTTAATAATAAAGAAAGATCAGGATGATTCTTGGCCAAGATGGGAAGGGTGATGTACAAAATACATACATATACGTACAAATTTAGATACAAACATATAATAATACATGCTTACATTCAAATCCATACATACCTACAGAGAACTTGTATTCTGAATACCAAAAACCAACATAAAGATACTCCTTTTTCACCCTGAACTACATTTTACAATAAGATAATAAAACACCATTATCACACGATCCTTTTCAACGTTGTAAGTTTCTCTTTACTACGCATCAGAGAGAGAGAGAGAGAGAGAGAGAGAGAGAGAGAGAGAGAGAGAGAGAGAGAGAGAGAGAGAGAGAGAGAGATACCTATCCACCATCTGAATCATTCTCGATATGATTATATGTGATAATGTGAATGTGTGTCGAGTATATTAATGATGTGAATGGGATTTGATACACGTTTGTTCATTATATATGGATTATTCTCTCTCTCTCTCTCTCTCTCTCTCTCTCTCTCTTCTCTCTCTCTCTCTCTCTCTCTCTCTCTCTCGTGTGCGCCAATTTTTGTTTTGCTTAATAATGTATCAACTTATTTTCGTCTTCGTTAATACTCTCTCTCTCTCTCTCTCTTCTCTCTCTCTCTCTCTCTCTCTCTCTCTCTCTCTCTCTCTCTCTCTCTCTCTCTCTCTCTCTCTCTCTCTCTCTCTCTCTCTTCTATAGCTATTTTGCAATATTCTATCCTCATTATTAGTGTTCTTAGAAAGTGTTAATTAAAAATGTCTCTGACTTGCTTGGTTCGGAGGCTATGTTAGTGTATGTGTGTGATTACCTAATTGTGATTACCTAATTGTGTTTACGGGAAAGAGCCCAAAGCTCGTATCTTCCCGTCTCCTGATCGGTTCCATTTTATACTTAGTGATACTTATCATACCTGTCCTTTAAACTATGGATTGAGATAGCATTAACTACCTCCTCGCTTAGCCAATTCCAATTATCAACTACTCTTACACTGAAAAAGTATTTCCTTACATCCTGCAAAGAAGTGTATACGTGTATACGTTTGTATGTATGTGTTTCTTCAATTCCTCAATTATCAATATTTTTTTCTCATTATTTTTTCTTATTATAGCTATTATTATTATTATTATTATTATTATATTATTATTATTATTATTATTATTAATATTTTGACGTAAGAGATGTATCCCCTTTCTCTTCACCAGTCAGAATATTCTTACCTTATAAGGTCATACAGGTAAAAGGTCACTTGTATAGTAAATGGCAATGTGGCCTTAATTATTATACCCGTGAATTATTATTAATAATAATAATAATAATAATAATAATAATAATAATAATAATAATAATAATTTAGATAAAGGCTGTCCCTATTTATAAGCATTTTCACCAGAATCTCTTAGAAACAAAGGTAGATGGACCCGAGAAAAGGCAAGGATAGTGGCATTCTATGATTTTTTAAGCATTCGTGAACTCGACAGAGTCAGCGAATACACCAATAGATCTATGAGGCTTATGGTGGAGAAAATTCTTCACGACTGAAAGCTTCGATATCGACAAGAATACCCGTTGTTCAACTTGCATGAATAGAGATGATTAATAATAATAATAATAATATTTTTATTATTATTATTATTATTATTATTATTATTATTAATATTCTTGTTACTACTACTACTACTATTACTACTACTACTACTACTACTACTACTACTACTACTACTACTAAGAATAATAATATAAATCTGGGTGCAACCTAATGATATGTAGTGTCCATGGTTGCTCTTCTTTGCGAGTATTTACATATTTTTTCGCTTTATAGTGTAACAAGAAAAAATTAGCCCCCCTGTCAACTCAGCAGGCTTAGTAAGTATACAATTAAATGTATTAGGTATAAGTGAAACAGTATCCGCAAGATCTCGAGCTACAGTAATGGCAAAAAAATCATTCTTATATCTTACATCTATTTAATTGTTCGTAGTTCATTCGCTAGTATAAAAAGCTTTTTATTTTATTTTAATTATTGTTATAATTAAATCCAGGTTGGCCAAAGAATTAAATAAGGTGTTATTAAAATTAATTTATGTGATAAATATTCAGTATACGAGAATATTATCAAAATCCTAAGCAGGTATTTTCACGTATATTAGGATGAATATAATACTATTGTCCGTATGATGGAACAGACAGAATTATTTTAATCAATTATTATAATCTATTATTATTACTATTATTACTTTTATTATCGTCATTATCATTAAATTTATTATACATAATTTTTATGATGTACATTATACTGCTTAATGAGCGCTGTCCAAGTGTATTCGAAAGTGTATTATTATTATTATTATTATTATTATTATTATTATTATTATTATTATTATTACAGTTACTACTACTTCTGTTACTGCTGCTACTACTACTACCATTATTATTATTATTATTATTATTATTATTATTATTATTATTATTACCTCTACTAATACTACTGTTACTGCTGCTGCTGCTACTACTACTACCAGTTGTTATTATTATTATTATTATTATTATTGTCGTTGTTATTATTATTATTATTTACGTTTAGTTACCTGACAGGTTAATCATCTGAAACATATCTCATGTTGTATCATTAGTTCTAGTTTATTTCAGGATTATGGCTTAAAACTACTTCTGGTCTCGAAAATCATAAAACAATATTCACTCCGTGCTTAAAAAAATCAATATCAAATCAGTCTTAAGATATCGAAACCACTAGTAAGGGGGGTTTACACGGTCACACGGTTCGTCGAACGCGGTTCGAAAGACAAGTGTTTGAAGTGATGTCCGAACGTGTGAACGGGGTACTTGGTTGTCGAACACGTTTGTCGAACGTGTGAACGGGGTATCTGGCTATAGAACACGTTTGTCGAACATGTTCGACAACCAAATACCCCGTTCACACGTTCGAGCATCACTTCAAACACTTGTCTGTCGAACCGCGTTCGACGAACCGTTTGACCGCTTAAACCCCCCTTAAAATATATGATTCCAACCGATACCCTAGTGCACACAGAACATGGATAAACGATATGGTCTAAAACCGGTTAAACTTCGGTACAGCTGTACTGAAGTTAATCAAGAATTCTCTTACCTGACCTCGAATTAAGATCATCTTGCCTGATCTCTTCAACTTATCATGAAAACACGTTGCATGTCTTCCAACCAAAAGGTCCCCAATTTAACTCCCCGAAGTGGCTCTCGTGTTATTTCGTCATTTGGTTTTAAAAGGACGAGGGTAGTGGAATCCTATTTGAATACAACATTTAGATGTGTGGGATCTATCGTGGAACAGAACCCTCAAGAGCTTAAGTTTTGATGGAGGCAAAAACTTTCAGTCCTAGAGCTTTTTAAATCCTTTACAGTACAAAGGAGGTGCCATATTCTACTTCCGAGGACTGCTCGCAGAATTTCTACACCGGAAAAAGAAGATAGTTGCTTCCCTGGTGCTTTAGTCACTGTCAGCTCTCATGAATAAAGAAACTAAAAATTGAAAGAAGGAAAAGGCAATTATGAATATGAAGGGAGAAAGATCAAATAAGGAGAAAGGTCTTGGTAAGAAAACTGAAAATAAAATAGAGAGGAAGAACTCAACAAAGACAAGAAATCAAAATGATTGGTCTGGAAATAACGAAATCAATGACTTCAAAAGTAAGATAAGATTAAATGAGAGAAATATGAAAAAAAATAAAAAATAAAAGGAGAAATCAACAAAGACAAAGATTTGGCAAATGTGCCATAGACAACAAAGTGTTGACCATGTTTTTGTTAAGTAAGAAACTAGTAACTTAGGCCCGATTTCTTAAACAGTGTAAGCCTAGGATACCATATTGTTAGTTAGACACACTCAAATGGATTTCATAAACGCACCTGACGCGGTTCTGTGTATGGGCTAGGATCCCGTACGGGATCCTAGCCATACACAGAACCGCGGCAGATGCGTTTATGAAATCCATTTGCGTGTGTCTAGCTAACTAACAATATGGTGTCCTAGGTTTACAATCTTTAAGAAATCGGGCCTTAAAATTTCCATTAGTGCACAGATTTTTTTTTACGAATATAAATCATCAAGTTTATTGGACACTTAAAAAAACCCGGCGATTAAATCCTTATATAGGACTCAGCAAAGTTATTTTCACCAAAGATAAATTTCCATTCGTGACCTTCCTCTTGAAAAAATCCATCTGATCAGCTGCATCTCTTCAGAGCCCTGTTGAAAACATTAAGTATGTGTAACACGACCTATTCAGCCTGATGTTATTTCTGGCCCCTCCGTACGAGTACTTCCACATATAAATTCTAAACTGAGTGTATCCTATTCGCGACTCGGCATATCAATGCAGTAACAATTTGCAGTTCAATGCAGTTGGATCCTCGCCTCTTGGAGCCGATTCCTAAAGAGCTTCAGGAGCTGTCGGGTGGCTGTTTCTCTAACTAAACGGTATAGTCTCTCTCTAGATGGATCTATTATAGAAAATATACACGTTTCTGAATGGAAAAACTACAGGATGGGAGAGTCCTTGGCAAGATATCTAGGTTAGGGACTTGTTTGGTTAACTATTGACCTAAAGTTTCAATTTGTCTT
>JAXCGZ010019027.1:40000-57500 GCA_037179515.1 Halocaridina rubra
AAGCAACACGAAATATAGAGAATTTTATTTTGTTGGTCCCCCTTTGCTTCTTCCTGGCTCTGTAAGGAGCATCCTTGCAGCTGAGATCTTAAAAGATTGTGTTGGATGTGCATGACTTTCGCACAGCATCACAACATGCCACAAGTAGATAAATTCATGCCCATGACACAAACTGCCGTATTATCTTTAAAGCCAGACACATTTCTCTCTCTCTCTCTCTCTCTCTCTCTCTCTCTCTCTCTCTCTCTCTCTCTCTCTCTCTCCTCTCTCTCTCTCCTCTCTCTCTCTCCAAACTCACTAACGTAATCTTTTGGCCATGTTTTTATTCTCTCTCTCTCCTCTCTCTCTCTCTCTCTCTCTCTCTCTCTCTCTCTCTCTCTCTCTCTCTCTCTCTCTCATGGACATCCCAACTTAGATCCTCACCCGAGACGAAGCAAAATATATATATTTTTTTTTTAAAGAGTGTGACATATATACAAATATTAAGTTCTCCTGGTCCCAAAGGGGTTAGAGAGTACGAATCGAAAGTAGGGTCTCAGTAAGGTAATCCATCTCCTAAAAGAGATGAAAATACTTTTTACATATAATGGAAGGTGTACACTCATTAAATTAATCATTAAGACATCCATCAGAACTAAGCTACGCATTACGGCAATATTAACAGCAACAGCAATATTAATAACAACAACAACAAGTATTAATAATAATAATAATTATAATAATAATAATAATAATCATAATAATAATAATAATTGGCCTCTTCAGCAGAGCTACCTATTATGAAGACCACGTAGGCGGGTAATCCCCCTGCTCACACTGACATTATCATCAATGTCATTATTATAATTATTATTATTTCTGGAAGAAAAGGAAGAAAGATAAGACGATGATGATGATGATGAAGATGATAATGATAGTTTATAATGTTCTCTCTTGGAATTATGATGCATCATAACATTGCATCATCGAATGATGAAACTACGTATACAAGATTTCAATACTATCCGTATTGGAAAATTTCCATTTTTCTTTGTGTGTGTGTGTGTGTGTGCGTTCGCATGCGCGTGTGCTTCTTACAACATCTACATGACTAGTATTTCTACTCTTATCTACGAAGATACTGTTTTACCGCAGACCCACTAATCTATTAACTGAGCTTGGAAGGCAGAATAGAGAAACGCCACTGCCCTCTCTTTCTTATCCTTGGGAGTTGATCTCGTAACCTCCTAAGCGGAAGCAGACATATGAACAGACGTCAGCTACGAAGGAAAATTAGGAACAAGCTTAGTTGCTTTGAAGATGGATTAAAATTCAGACTTGAATACTTCAAAGTCAAATTCCATGTTTTTTTTTTTTCCATTATGACAATATCTGTTTCGGCACTCTATAGTTTCATTTTTCCTTTGTAATTGACCTCTGCTTACACATACGCACACACACACACACGAGTATACACACGCGAGTCTGAAATCATGTACTTCAGCGCAGTTACGACCAGGTTTATGCGCAATACAAGTATGACAGTCCTTCCATTGCTTAGTGGACTCAGTATTTAATTCCCTTCCAGATTGAACCGGATCAGTCCCTAAAAGGAACTTGTAAAGTTTCACATAGTCAGAACCATATGGGGATAAGGGGAGAGTTATGGCGTCCATTGTGTAGAGGTAGCACGTGTAGAGTAATTATATCATTAGATGTGCGGGAATATGATGAAACAGGACCTTAGGGAATTAGAGCTTAAATATTGGGATTGAAGTCCGTACCGCTGCTCTAATTAGCCTTACAATTTTTCATTATGCATAACTGAGGTTTCAGTACTTTGTTATCAAGTTCATTCTACGACTTAGAATATTGATAATCCCAAAAACCTTCGCCTCTAAGGTGAAAATATTAATATTCTCATATCTTACGTTTCATTCTTCAAGGCTCTGAGCATTTATAAGAAATACTTCTTCGTTATGAAGTTCATTCTATGCGATACCTTTAGGCTCAAAGCTTCCGTACCTTAGGTAAGAATATTCATTCTCTTTTACCTTAGTTTTCATTCTTGAGAACACTGGACATTTAGCTGAAGCTGTTCTTTTGTTATTAAGTTCATTCTACTCCATACTGTGCTTGCTCCCCAAGACCCCCTCAACGCCCTCTCTAATTTTTCATTCTTCAAAACTTTGGGCACTTACATACGCGAAGGAGTTACTTCCTATCAATGTTCATTCTACATGACAGATTTGATCCTAAACACCAGCACCTGCAGTGAGAATTTTAATATAATGTCTAATTATCCATTCTTCAATTCTTTGGGTATTTAGCATGAAAATCTTTGTGTTATGTTCAATCTATGCCATACCTTGATGCCAGAGACCCCTACAAGTGCAGTAAGAATGTTAATAGGCTCTAATTTATGCTTCAGAGCTCTTGCCACTTTACTTCATGATTTTTTTTTTTATTAAGTTCATTCATTCTACGACCCTTTCCAACACTGAGAACGTTTATATATATATATATATATATATATATATATATATATATATATATATATATATATATATATATATATATATATATTCTTATTATTCATTCTTCAGAGCTTCTGGCATCTACTATGAGACACTCCTTTCTTATCATTCTCATTCTGGCTCTGTGGGAGAAATGTCGATGTTGAGTGTAAGAGAGAATGAGGAGATGCTGAAGGATTGAGAGTTTTAAGGATCTGGGATCGAATTACAGTCCCTTTTATTCCTAAGGAGCTAAGAGGAGTGAGTAGGTTGAATTGATTTGTGGTAAATATATGTACTTTGACTCGGCCACTCCCTGAGAAGGGTATTGCGTCCATTGTAAATGGCCCGTACGTTCATTAAAAATATTAATATTTTCTTAATGTTTATTTTAGCCACTTTACTTCAAGGTTTTTCCTATTTACCTCATTCTATGTCATATTCATCACACATCTGACAAGTCATTACACTCTCCATCTCTGTTTCTCTTTACTTTATGTATTCTTCGTGCCCAGGCCCTATGAGGGCTGTTTTATTTATTTATTTATTTTTTTTGGTCCGTCCTGGTGTCACAATCATAAAAATAAATAAATAAATATTTCTGATCCCAGCGACCTCTACACCTACAGAGAGAATGTTCATATTTTCATAACTCTTTATTCATTCTTCAAAGCATATAGCATGAAACTGTTCTGTGTTATAAAGTTTATTCTACGCATTACTTCCGAGTTCAAAATACCTGTACCTACTGTGAGCACATTAATATTTATTATTAATTCTTCAAAGCTCGGAGCATTTACCATGTAACTGTTCTTTGTTATAAAGTTTATTCTACGCATTACCTATGAGTTCAAAAGACCCGTACCTACTGTGAGCATATTAATATTTATCATTCATTCTTCAAAGCTCTGAGCATTTACCATGTAACTGTTCTTTGTTATAAAATTCATTCTACGCATTACCTCGGAGTTCAAAAGACACCTTACCTACAGCTATAGAATGCTAATTTTCTCCCATTAATACTTTATTTACCTGAAGTAGTTCTTTGTTATAGAGATTCCTTCAGCGCGATACGTATGAGCCCAAAGACCTCGCAGCTACCATGAGTCACGAGCCATGACTAGCCTTGAAGGACCCCTCCTAAACCTTGTCCTAGGGCAGGTTCGTGAAGGACATCAGGGTCAAAAGATCCTTTTATGCACCATAAGTGCCTTGTACTCATGAGAATAAAAATGTGTAAGTTGAATGACACGCATTATCTCGGTACATTTGCATAAGCTTGCAAGTCTTATGGTACCTTTTAGCTCGGTGCGATTATCGCTCAACGATGATCGTTCATGGCTCAACGATGATCGTCAAACGATTGTCTAGAACACTAATTCTCTGTTTTTGAATGGGGCTTTGTTTGTTGGATGTTCACCCTTGAGGGTGAGCGGACCTTCCACTTGTGGATTGAATGGGGCTGTTTTGCTTCGAGCGACTGCCGCGGCAGTCGCTCGAAGCAAAACAGCCCCATTCAAAAACAGAGAATTAGTGTTCTAGACAATCGTTTGACGATCATCGTTGAGCCATGAATGATCATCGTTGAGCGATAATCGCACCGAGCAAAATGTACCTTAAGCAAAGGAAAAAATAAATGTATACAGAGCCATTTGTAAGTAGTCTCCGTGGCAAAATGGTAGCGTCTGCGACTCTGAGGCGGCAGGTCGAGGGTTCGCGCCCCGTCAGGGACTGAGGTTAGTAATGGCATACACTCAGGGTAACGATTACATCTGCCAAAACAAGTCCTTCGTAAGAAGGCAACCGTCCTAGCCCTTAGTCGAAAAGGGAGCTCGTGACGTAAAACCGAATCCACTTTCAAGAGCCACTTGTACCTTTCCTAAAGTCCTAAGAACTTGCAGATATATATTAATTTATATGTGCTTTTCAAGGAATTATACATTTCTGCAGCTAATCCATGAGAGTACTTAATGAACATTATAATTTTCTCTAAAACTAATCCTTGAGACCAGTTAAAAAACATGAATAATTCCAAGCTATTTTCAAGAGCCGCTGCTTCCAATTTCATTGTTAATACAAAGGTAACGATTTTGAAAATTAGAAAAGCGCGTTTGGTAGTTACAAAGAAAATCTATAATTTTGTTTTATTCTAACGGCGTTAAAAATGTAATTTGCAAGGGTAAAAGAATTATAAACTCTTTCGTATTTTAACACTTTAGACATTAAAAGCTGACAGTGCTTAAGTTCCGGTTTCACGTCAAGGACTCCCTTTTCTACCAAGGGCTAGGACGGTTGCCTACTTGTGAAGGACTTGTTTTGGCAGATGTAATCGTTACCCTGAGTGTATGCCCTTACTAACCTCAGACCGTGACGGGGCGCGAACCCTCGACCTGACGCCTCAAAGTCGCGGACGCTAGCGCTTGAGCCACGGTGACTACGTTGACAGTGCTTATGTAAGTCCAGTATATACACTGTCCGAAAACCACCCTTGTAGAGATAACTGGCTGAGTCAAAGCACACACGACTTTGGGTACTACGCGAGTAAGAGAGAATACCATAACCAAACTAGAGGTATCGATAACATGAGTAATTTTAACTCACCCCTAGCTCAATAGAGTTGAGTAGATGCGGGTGAAAAGAAAAAACTAATTATGGAGCATTTAACATAACTGCGTGAGTCACCCATACTTCTACTCCAAGAGTGCGTTCTTCCTTAGAGTGAAGAACCTCTTTCCATAATGGTGAGGGTTCTCTTCTTTTAATGTCGATGGTCACGGGTTCGATTCTCGATCCATAGGGGTGGGTTAATCAGCTTTTAATACTTACACACATACAATATGTGCTTTTATTATTATTTATTATTATTATTTTATTATTTTTATTATTATTAATCCTATTATTATTATTATGATTAATCCTATTATTATTATTATGATTAATCCTATTATTATTATTGTGATTAATCCTATTATTATTATTATGATTAATCCTATTATTATTATTATTATTATTATTATTATTATTAATCCTATTTTTATTATCAAATATTTACCCACCCGTATAAGGACGTAAATATATATAAAAAAAAAACAATACTAATTAAAATACCAAAACCTACATGCTAGAGCACCTTTACCTTTAATTTCAATATAATCACAAAGTTGACATGCAGTTGCAGTAATGGATTAGTGTGTAGTACACTCGTACGCACTCGTAAAAAAGCACGAATCAATAATTCCTGTTTTATGCATGAAAGTCTTTGCACGTAAGTTGGATTCCGCAACTTTCGTTATGGTATTTCATGGGTTAAAATAGTCGTAAAAACAAAAGGTTTATAATAACCTTTACAAGGTGGATATTTGTGAGGTATTTGGAACATTAGTAACTTTATTACTAAATAAAAAAAAAAAAAAAAAAATATATATATATATATATATATATATATATATATATATATATATATATATATATATATATATATATATATATATATATATATATATATATATATATATATATATATAGAGAGAGAGAGAGAGAGAGAGAGAGAGAGAGAGAGAGAGAGAGAGAGAGAGAGAGAGAGAGAGAGAGAGAGAGAGAGAGAGAGAGACATTTGTAAAGCTGAGGATTATATTTATCTTCTACTATTAAGTTAGTTACTTAAATTAGGTGAATAATTACAGAATTTACTCCATTAATTGATTTAGACCCTAGAATATAGTTTTTACCCTGCTTTTATATATATACCTACATACATACAAACATATATATATATATATATATATATATATATATATATATATATATATATATATATATATATATATATATATATATATATGTGTGTGTGTGTGTGTATATATATATATATATATATATATATATATATATATATATATATATATATATATATATATATATATATATATATATATATATATATATATATATATATAAGGTATTTAGCAGTCTCAAGAGCAGCGTTGCCACCTCGTCTTATTTAGAGCTTAACTATTAATTCCCATTCGAATGGAGGTGAACAAAGACAGGTTGGAGCTGGGGATTTCATGTGGATGAATAAACACTAATATTATGAAATTCAGAAAACAATACATGCAGTATTACAATATAAACATTGACTTTCCCTCCATTATCATATTCTGAAAATAAATCAAAACAATTTAAGTAATATATAATTGTATATACATTGATAAATGAAAATATATTTAAATATATGCAATAAATATAAAATAACTGTATTTATAAATTAATAAATAATTTAAAAACTTCTATTATTATTATTATCAGATGATGAAATATAAGAGATAAATGTAAAGAATTAAATATAAAGGATTAATCTAGGCCATTTTATCACAGTACTCGATGGTAAGCGCGGTAGCGCAGTCGGTAGAGGTGTGTCTTCGGAAAGTGACAGACCCGTGTTTGAGCCCATCCCGGGGCATTGGGAAGGGCATCCAGCCTTAATTCCTGAGCTACAAGCCTGATTTTGTCCACCCCCATTTGAACTTAAGGGGGGTTTACACGGTCAAACGGTTCGTCGAACGCGGTTCGACAGACAAGTGTTTGAAGTGATGTTTGAACGTGTGAACGGGGTATTTTCACACGTTCGAACATCACTTCAAACACTTGTCTGTCGAACCGCGTTCGATGAACCGTTTGACCGTGTAAACCCCCCTTAAGTTCAAACACATGGTAGTATCACTCCCCAGCCCACACTCCCACCGGAATTCCAAACACATACACACACATGCACAAACAAACACGCGCACAGACACTTCCACATTTCTAGCACACTCATTGTATCAGGTGAACCTTCATGTACTGTACTTGTACTTGTAAGCTGAGATGAGGACCATTACATCTGCCTCATTACATAACTGTAATGACTGTAATATTATATTTTAGGTAATAATAATAATAATAATAATATAATAATAATAATAATAATAATTATAAAATAATATTCAGTAATAATAATAATAGTAATAAAAATAATAATATTCAATAATAATAATAATAATAATATTAATAATAATAATAGTATTCAATAACAAAAATAATAATAATAATAATAATAATAATAATAGTATTCCGTAATAATAATAATAATAATAATAATAATAATAATAATAATAATAATAGTATTCCGTAATAATAATAATAATAATAATAATAATAATAATAATAATAACAATAATATTTTTTTAAAATAACGATAAGAATGGAACACTAATTTCTAGATTTCAGTACCTCGGTGGCTAAATCGTGAAGCTCCCACCCAAAAAGTCTTGAGTTTAACTCCCTAAGATAACTCGTACAGACATCCTTGGCCAGAGCCACCTGGGGATGATGAGTGTAGTGGCATCTAGCCAATGAGGGAGTAAGGAAGCTCACCTTATTGCCCGTCCCAGGGCCGGATCAATGGAGAGTGTCAGTGTCATGAAGGGCACCAGACCGTAAAATTATGAACCCAAACCAGCTATAGTCTTCCCATGGGCCAGTGACATAATGCGATCCCGTATAAACATTGGAAAAGTTGCCAACTAATAAATATTGAGTACCGTGGGGTCCTTTGTTTTGTACCTATAGATATGTGAGGTTAATGGAGGAACAGTATTGGCACAAGTTCAGGCTTCAATTAATTAGCTGTAAAAATCATATATCATATTGTAAGAATTCTCTTATAGACTTCTGTATTTTTTTTTACACACAGTTGGATGGGTGTACAGATTTAGATAAACAAGGGAGGCTAAAAAAAAAAAAAAGAGTGATTGAGATGTGTCTTGGCTCGTGGTGAAAGCGTGGCCTTTGGTTTAGCCACCCCCTTAATAGAGGAATGGGGCTAACACACACACACACACACACACACACACACACACACACACACACACACACACACACACACACACACACACACACACACACACACACACACACACATACATATATATATATATATATATATATATATATATATATATATATATATATATATATATATATATATATATATATATGTGTGTGTGTGTGTGTGATTACCTAATTGTGTTTACGGGAAAGAGCCCAAAGCTCGTATCTTCCCGTGTGTGTGTGTGTGTGTGTGTGTGTGTGTGTGTGTGTGTGTGTGATTCATTAAGAAATATGAAGGGAGAAGAAAAATTAAAAATCGAAGTTGTACAACTTTCTACACTTCTAAATTAATTTGAATCATTCGTTTAAAGTAAAAAAAAATAATTTAACGCATCAATAATTGTTTGGTATATATGGAGTGAACAAGACAAAAGGCAAATCCAAATATCAGTCTTCAAACTTGACTTTCGAAAGTAGGCCTAAAGGCCTACGATCCTTAACTTGTGTCTTCTATAAATAAATGCTCTGAATATGAAAGACACAAGACAAAATGTAAATCTAACTTTCACAGCCTTCAAACCTTATTTCGAAAGTAGGCCTTAGGCCTAAGATTCCTCCTTACCTTGCGTCCTGAGTTGCGAAATAGCCTGGCGTGGCCTAGAATCCAAGTCTTGCACCACAGCTGAAAAGAAGAAGGAGGTATATCAATATATTCTTCTGTAAATACATAAATATTATTATTGATTATTAATATTATTATTATTATTATTATTATTATTATTATTATAAGCATTAATGATAATAATAATAGTAATAATAAAAGTAGTAACATCGTAATAAATGTCACACCCTTCTCTACTTCATACAACATATGTACCTGCTGCAGAATGGACGTTACATTTATTACTGGAGTATTTCGCAACACTTCTGCCCCCAAAACTCCAAGGATATAGTTATTCTTCTATCTTACTTATTGCTGATGTTTAGGCTTAAATCTGTCCTAATGACTAACTGATGACTCTACCTAGAATGATTGAGGACTTGACCTAGCCTCTCTGAAGACTTGACTAAGAATCATAACTAACTTAAGAATGTACCAAACTTCTCTATAAGTGTCTCCCACTCCTTCTGAGGAGGTGGGGACCTTTAGTCCCACGGTCTAAACCACACCAGTTACAATAAAAGATACTCATAGACAAAGATTCTAACTGGGTTCTGGCTCAGCAGAATGGTGGCTATTCCGGTGTATCACATCTGGGGAGGAGCATAGGATCTATTGATGGTAGATCGCACCTGACCTTCCTTACATATTGCTGTTTCCAGTTCAGGCAAATGCGGTTACAGGTGGCCCCGAAACTCAGCCAGCTCGGATCCTTTTACCAGATGCTAGTCATCAATACTTGTCGACTACAAGAAGCAGACAGATATATCTGACTAAATGAATATTAATAATGATGATAATGATAATAAATAATAATAAAAATAAAAGTAGTAGTAGTAGTATCAATAATAATAATTTATATAACTTGATAACATTTCCTTTTAAAAAGACTATACTGTAATTCATATTGAACAATTACTCTGAATTTCCATTTATCCACTTTGAATAAAAAAATCTACAAAGGCAATACAAAATCCCGTCCTTCAGCAAGACTGAATATAAATGCTGATGTTATATTAATAGACTAAGTTGAAGCTAGTTGTTAAGAGCTTTTGTTTATGCCATGATTCTTTTGTTTTCACAATTAAAAAAATATACTGGGTGTCGCTGGTGAAGACAAGGCGATGCGGTAAAGGTGGTTATGATTATCACAGTTGTTGTTATTATAATTATTATTATTAGTATTAATAGTAGTAGGATTATCATTACAAGTAGCATTGTCATCATCATTAGAATTATTATTTATGGAGTAGTAAGCTGTCGCTTGTAATGACAGTTCGGTGGAGGATATTATTATTATTATTATTATTATTATTATTATTATTATTATTATTATTATTATTATTATTGTAGTAGTAGTAGTAGTAGTAGTAAAGACTCTGTGTCACTAGTGCAGACAAGTCAGTGGAACTGACTTCAATTATTATTGTAAGCCTAATAATTAGTAGTAGTAGTAAAGATTCTGTGTCGCTAGTGAAGACAAGTCGGTGAAACAGATTTAGATTATTATCATTATTCTACCAGACAGTTTTCAATTCAGTTAGTGAAAAAGGAAACGCAGCATCAAGGAACAGATAGACTGTAACAAGAGTCCAAGGTCACACGCAAGCTGCTTGCTTGTTTTAGCATCAAGCCGACCAGACGCACTGAGAAAGTATTCTGCTCAATTGCTTTGGGGTGATACTATAATTTTTATCTGAAGGCTTGCCTTCTTCTTCTTCTTCTGCTGTTAATGATGATGATGAGGCTGCTTTTGCTATTGCTAACCTCCTCCCCCTTCTCCTTTGTCTTCTTCTATTTCTTCTTCTTCACTGTTTTCGTTTCATAAAGGAAAGGTTGTAGTTTCCTCATGAGATGACTCATTCTTACCTAAGGCTTATGCTTGCTTATTGGTTTGTCCTTTCTGGGTTAATTGTTTGGGTTGTCGGTTTTTTTTTTTTTTTGTTCGGGGGGGGGAGTGCCCTTTTTCTTCTCGTATAGATTATTCTTTGTTTTTCTTATTTTTCGCTTTTTTTTTTAACAGGACGAATGGTCATCAGTTTTCCATACTGGTGTAAATGATTATAACAGATTGCCACTTGTTTCTCTGTCTGTTATGGAGGTCGAGATATTTCTATTTTTGCATATTGCCTGGTGAGTTGAATGTTTAGAGGTTGGTGCTTCCAAACAGGTATTTTTTTTTTTTTTATGTGTAGCTTGACAGCTTGGCTGGGTGTCTGCTTCTCCATATTCAACTTTTGCATCTGGCATTATTGTGGACTCTTTTTTTTCTTCAATTCTAGCCTCCTGTTTAGTAAGCGACATGTCTGCTTGATGGTTTGACCTATTACAGCAACGGTTTACTCTTCTGGTGTTGCTTGCGTCTTGTTTCAAGAGAACCAGTTTGTTTATTTGCGTCTTTTCCTCTAGGTATATTTGAGCATCTTGCATTAGATTGTCTTTTTTTATTGGTATGGGTTGATTTGTTTCAGATCTAGTGCTTGCTGTGCATATAATATTTATTGCACTGTTCATACTAGGCGTCTTCCACTTGGATAAGTTATTTTTTTTTCATGCTGTCTTCTTTTTCCACTTGTATTATTTATTCTTCTGGTGTGGTTGTAAGTGGTTTTATTTATTATTTCTTTTTTTCTTTTACTTTTCCTTAAGAACAATATATTTATGATCATCCTCACTAATGTATCAGAGTTTCATTGTCTTCTAGGACGGTTTTTTTTGAGTTGGTTTATCTCGCCTTTTACTTCATATCCAGTTTGTTTGCCTTTTCTTTATCACTATTTATCCACATTCGAGTGGGGTGGACAGACCGATTGGAGTTGGTGAATTAAGGCTGGGTGCTCTACTTGACGCCTTCATATAAAGAATGTTTGCTATTGACTGGTCCATAGAGATTATGCAAGTTGACACAGTTTTTTTTTTTTTTAGTGTGACACCGGGACAGGTAGAAACTGCCCTCATCAATAAAGGCCGGGCACGAGAAAATACCAAGACGAAGGAAAAGAAGAAGGTTAAGGACAAGGCAGAGATGAGACAGTCACACAAAGGAAAACGACAGACAGAAAAAAACAGTCAAAGTACAGAGGACCCAGAAATATGGAGGACTAGGCTCTTAGATGACTATAGATCTGCTTTTTTAAGGATGAAAGGTCATGAAAATTAGGAAAGACAGAACTACAGATATAAAACGGTCAGTAAGAAAACTGGAAATCAGAGAACAGAAAGAAGGGGTAAAGCCATAGGCAGGGAGTTTGGCCAACAGAGCCTTGTGCCAGACTCTGTCGAAAGCCTTAGAGATATCAAGGGTGACGACAAAGGATTCCCCATAGTTCCTCAGAGAAGATGACCATACATGAGTAAGATAGGACAGGATATCACCAGTGGATCTTGCCTTGCGGAAGCTGTACTGGTGATCGGAGATAAGCGAGTTAGATTCAAAGCGTTCCAAGAAGTGAGAATTGAGCAAAGTTTCGAAAACTTTAGCGACTGAGGAGGTTAGGGCAATAGGTCGGTAGTTAGAAGGAATAGAGCGGTCACCCTTCTTAGGAACAGGTTGAACTAGAGCATGCTTCCAAGATGAAGGATAGATACTGGTTGACAGAATGAGGCGAAGACAGCAAAGCAAGGGAGCCAGTTCATCTGCAAACCCCTTAAGGAACCTTGCAGGGATACCATCGGGACCAGATGCCTTGTTCGTCTTTAGCGAGCGAAGAACCTTATGAACTTTGCGTGAAGAAAGGATAAGGGAGGGGATAGGGTTAGAGAGGGGAAAAGACTGAGGAACAGGTGCGCTGGAATCGTTGATAGAAGAGTTGGCAGAAAAATGAGAGCCAAAGAAAGTGGCTTTGTCAGTGGGAGAGCAAGCTATAGAACCATCAGAACGAATGAAAGGGGGAAAACTTGAGTTACAGAAGTTTTTGGAGAGGTTTTTGACTAAGGACCAGAAGCATTTGTCAGTGGGAGAGGAGTTAAGGTCATCAACTTTCCTTCTTATAAAGGAAGCCTTACACCTTCGAATCTGAGCAGTACAGCGATTCCTAGCTATAATAAAAGCAGAGCGAGTGAAATCGGAAGGAGAGGCTTGGTAAGATCGGTAAGCCCGATTCCTAGCCTGGATAGCCATGGAGCAGGCACGGTCAAACCAAGTTTTACGGGGAGAGAGTTTTTGTAGAAGAGGGGATGTACGCCTCCATTCCCGCGGTCATGATCTCAGCAACTTTAGAGCTACGTGATCAGGGTTGTGGGACCGAAAGCAGTAGTCATCCCATGGGAAGTCATAGAGAAAGTTACGCAAATTTTCATGTTGGGTATGCTTGTAGTGCCAAAGGCGGCACTGAGTAGGAGGGATTGGTGGTAGGGGAGCGAAAATGGAAGAGACTGAGATCATAGAGTGGTCAGATTTACCAAGAGGGGAAAGCACAGAATAAGAGTAGTTTGAAGGGTTAGAAGTAAAATAAAGGTCAAGAGTGTTTGCAGCATGTTCGTGACGATCAGGAACACAAGTAGGATATCTGATAATTTGCTCCAGATCGTGAGTAATAGAGAAAGCAAGGGTTAGTTTGGTTGTCTTTGTCTAATTTTCCTTCTTCTTCTTCTAGTATAGTTGCTCAGAGGTTATGTTCCTTGCCTCAGCCTTCGAGAGATGAATGTTTGGGTCAAGAAAACCCTTCAACAGAAAAGTTGAACTATATCCACCTGGTCATTTTGGGTTCGGCTAGGATAGGTTAATATACAGTAAGCTAAATTTTAGCAATAAACAGGTGATTGGCCGCAAGAGGGATGTTCTTTGCTAGTATGGTCACAGGGAGGGTTAATCTTGACATGATCCAAATGTGTTTATTCTACGTTCTCCTTCTCCCCCTCGTCTGCATCTTCTCCCCCCCTCTTCCTTTTCTTCTGGCATGGCTAATGGGTTTGTATTCCTTGCCTCTTGCTTTATCACTACGTGATACCGCCTTTTTTTTTCTTTCTAATTTTGCTTTGTTGTTAAAGTGGGTTAAATATAATACTGAACGATTCATGGAATGTTTGAATCTTGAGTTAGCAGGGAAACTACTATGTGTGTGTGTGTGTGTGTGTGTTTCTGTTTGTATGTGTGTGTATATTTTTCATTAATGGGTAAATAATCCAAGTACAACGCAGACCAGGTCATTGTCCTGGTTTTCGGCTAGTCCAGTAACATAACACTACAGCCAGTGCAATATACATTTAATTTTTTACGATATATTTTATTTTTCACTAATGTCTCGGATTACATGCGCTGCATTTTAAATTTTATTTTAAGATATAGTTTTTCACTAAAGTTCAAGCCTACATACAAGGCATTATACAGTTGAAGATTATAATATATATATATATATATATATATATATATATATATATATATATATATATATATTATTTTTTTCCCCACTCAAATTTAAAACTTACATTTAATACATTTTACAGATAAAATTACGTGATATTGTTGTTTTTAACGAAAGCTCTTGGTACATTTTGCACATGACAACATTATTTTATTTTTCATGAGAGAGAGAGAGAGAGAGAGAGAGAGAGAGAGAGAGAGAGAGAGAGAGAGAGAGAGAGAGAGAGAGAGAGAGACTAGCTGCTGTGCACTTCAGATCACAGAAGTATGTTAAATTGAGTCTATGACATTTGTATGTATGTATGAATGTATTTCTGTGTATATATATGTACATCGATATTGTTTAGCAAGAACTTTTCAAAAACCTTGTCTTTTCAACTTCACTTAGCCTTAGTCCCCAACTCCAACGTGTCTGTGACTATCCCCATATGATGGGGACTATTATGACACAAAAAAAGTGCTATAAAAGTATACTGTACATGTATTCATTTCAGTTGCGTTTTCCGTAGTATGTATGTTGGTAGGTAGGTAATATGGTAGGTAGGTAGGCTGGTAGTGTCCCTGGAAAATTACACTATATATGTAGGTAAGTAGGGAGGTTCCCCCTGAGGGAGGAGGGTAAGAATACTTCCTCCGTGTTCCCCTGCGTGTCGTAAAAGTAGACTAAATAGGGTGGAGCGAGGGAACTGGGAATCCCCTCCTCTGTATTAACTTCCCACGAAAAGTCAAAGTATTTTCTTTGATTCAGCCACCCCCTTCATAAGGGGGAATATGGCTTTGGTATATGGATGGAGGTAGGTAGCTATGTAAGTAGGCAGGTAGGTAGCTAGGTAGGCAGGTAGGTAGGTATACAGTGTTCCAGGAAAACTACACCCCGTGTTCCGTCTGTTCCATGCCATTGCTTGTGGTCATCCCTTGTCCTGGAATGTCCATCTTCCTCAGTCTGTTGATGTATATTTCCATTTCCTTTGACTGGAAAACCATTTTTCTTTTCCATTCTGTGCTGGAAAAAAAAAAGTTCGCTCTGATATACACGTCTGATGGCCATCATTCGACATAACTTCTCTGTTGTGTTGCTTAATTATGTGTGTCAATTACACTTCGAATTTTTTTCTTACTTTTTGTTATTTCTTTTTATTTCTTATGACTGAAATACTTAGTGAATGAGTTGTCGGTTTCATTGATTATTATGATTTCATTGTCATTGTTTCTTATTCAACCGGATTTTATAAGGAAATAGTTAATTTAATTTCTTCGAATATTTATATTTTTATCTTGATATATATATATATATATATATATATATATATATATATATATATATATATATATATATATATATATATATATATTTCGGCTGAGCTATAGGCTAGAAAGCGGGTCACAGGTGGTGGATTGTGAATGGTCAACAGATATGTTGATTAGCTGCGAAATAAGCCAGACGAATAAGCAGTCCAGAACCAACAGCGGCAATATTAACAGACGGAGTAGTAGAAGGGGTGACACCTTCTTACAAATAAAATGCTCAAAGTCTAAAGACGATATCGTGACATGGCGAATATGTGCCGCCTTCAAATAAGCACAGTCACTACTGCCTTGTAGGAAGCCTATTTAGGCAAAGGCTAGCTCTGCAACCGATAATTGCAGCGTGGAAGAAAACCGGAGCCTCACCACGTAACATCCAAGAAATAACCATGGAAAGTCAGACAGAAGTATGGCGATCCATGGTGCCCCACGTCCGAGCGGATACGGCACTGAGGTAAGGTAAGGTGTGTGTGTGTGTGTGTGTGTATATATATATATATATATATATATATATATATATATATATATATATATATATATATATATATATATATAGTCACCGTGGCTCAAACGGTAGCGTCCACGACTCTGAGGCGTCAGGTCGAGAGTTCGTGCCCCGTCACGGTCTGAGGTTAGCAAGGGCATGCACTCAGGGTAACGATTACATCAGCCAAAACAAGTCCTTCGCACGAAGGCAACCGTCCTAGGCCTTGGTTGAAAAGGGAATCCGTGACGTAAAACCGGAACATATATATATATATATATATATATATATATATATATATATATATATATATATATATATATATATATATATATATATATATAAATAAGGTATAGTCGATGCTACTTCTCATAAGAAGCTATTGCTACTTTTACTCATGAGGCTTTTTAACTACTGCTACTCCTGATACTAAGTAACTGCTTCTGCTACTGCGACTTCTGGTGTGAAGCTATTGCTACTGCTACTTCCGTTAAAGAACATATTGCTACTTTTGCTACGAAATTATTGTTCCATTAGTTCCACTCAATTTAACATTTGCGTGACCGAAAGTATATTGGATTATTAAATGAAATCGATAGAGACGATTTGGGTCTGCAGATGTAAAATCAGATTTCCTATTAAGAAGATAATAATATTACTCTTCTTCTCTTTCTCTTGCTATTTTTCTCATATTTACTACAGCTACTATCTCTTCCTGTTCATGCTTCTTATTCTTATCCTTCTCCTCCTCCGCCTCCTCTCTTCCTTTTCTTCCTCTCCTGCGTCTAGTTATCATCCATTTTGCTCTTCTTCTATTTATTCTTCTCTCTATTTATCTATCTTTTTCCCCTCATCCTTTCTCCTTCGTCTATTCCTGCTCCACTTTTCTCCTTCGACTACTTCTCTTCCATCTTAAATGACTTCTAATGTTCCTCTTCTTCTTCTTCCTCCTCTTCCTTTTCTTCTTCTCCCTTCTCTGTTTCTCATCAATTTCTTTCTCGTCTTTCTTTCTTCGTCTACTTTTTAATCTTTTTAATCTTCTTATTCTTCTTCAGTTACTCTTTTATCCTCTTTCTTCTTCTTCCTTCCTTTCCATTTCTCTTTCTATTCCGTCTTTCTCTCTCTTATTCTTGATGCCAACAAAACAACATCAGATCTCTCTAAATACGTCGACGAGTCTTCTTCAGGAAAAATAAAAAACAAAATAAAATCATTCGTATTAATTTATATAAATAATTTATAGTATTTCTACTTATTTATTTATTGTATTATTTTACATTGAACAATTTATAGTATTATACTTTATTTATGTATTTATTTCA
>JAXCGZ010019027.1:60000-65000 GCA_037179515.1 Halocaridina rubra
AGAAAAAAAGGAAAAGGAAGAATTTTGATGAATATTATTTTTTCTCTTTTTTTCTTCTTCTTTGTGGTGATTCTGTTCTATTTTAACTATTACTTTGATCTTTAGAGGCTAGAATACTCTTAATAGATTAATACTGTGAGTGAACGTATTCTCTAAATACTACTATTATAGAATGTTCCAGTTTTACGTCACGGATTCCCTTTTCAACCAAGGGTTAGGACGGTTGCCTTCTTGCGAAGGACATGTTTTGGCAGATGTAATCGTTACCCTGAGTGCATGCCCATGCTAACCTCAAACCGTGACGGGCGCGAACCCTCGACCTGACGCCTCAGAGTCGCGGAAGCTACCGTTTGAGCCACGGTGACTACACAACTACTACTGCTATTATAGACTGTCTAGACACAATTTATTTATATACTCATGTTAAGAGATAAATTAATTTTACACCATTGCATATTTGAGTGTGACACCAGGACAGGCAAGAAAATTGCCCTCATCAGGCCCGGGCACCAAGAAAATATTAAGAAAAAGCGGAAGGTTAAGGACAAGGCAGAAATAAGGGAATGATACACAATAGGAAAAGGACAGGCTGAAAGAATAGTCGAAGTAATGAGGACCTAAGAGATATGGCAGGATTAGGTCCTGAATTGACGATAGATCCGCCTTTTGAAGGAAGATAGGTTATTAGAATTAGGAAAGACAGGAGGAGGAAGAGAATTAAGACAAAGAAAAAGTAGAAGGTTAAGGACAAGGCAGAACTAAGAGAATTATACACAATAGGGAAAGGACAGACTGAAAGAATAGTCGAAGTAATGAGGACCTTAGAGATATGGCAGGATTAGGCCCTGAGTTGACGATAGATCCGCTTTTTGAAGGAATATAGGTTATTAGAATTAGGAAAGACAGGAGGAGGAAGAGAATTAAAACAAATAAAAAGTAGAAGGTTAAGGACAAGGCAGAAATAAGAGAATTATACACAATAGGAAATGGACAAGCTGAAAGAATAGTCGAAGTATTGAGGACCTAAAGATATGACAGGATTAGGTCCTGAGATGACGATAGATCCGCTTTTGAAAGAAGATAGGTTATAAGAATTAGGAAAGACAGAAGGAGGAAGAGAGTTCCAGAGTCTGGAGGTGGATGGGAAGAAGCAATCGCTGCACCGACCAATCCGCGAGCTACAAATCTCCTCGTTTGAATAGGGGTTGACACAGACATGTTAGAACCGGGAATATAAGGCTGGATGCCCTTCCTAACACTCCTCGGTGGACTCAAACACGGGTTTGTCACTTCCGGAGTGGAGTGCTTTGACCACTGCGCTACCGTGGTCCGCGAGAAGACATACGGTAATCTATGGAAAACCCGAACTTGTGAGGTGACTGTGTCTGCGCTGACCCCATACAACTAATTGTATACTCAGTACGTTTAAAGTTGATATGGGCCATCTACTTACAAGGGAACACCAAATCCCTCTCCTTCTTAGCCTTAAGTGTTTCTGGCGAAAGAGGGCAGTACGAACCTACTCTGGGCGTCGATCTCCAGACTTTCAGGATAGTTATGCAAATATTCATGCGATCACTGATGTTCGTGTGAAAGCGCTAGTGTGTTTGGCTCCTTCTTCCACACCCACCCACACACACATACATGCAGGTATATACACACAATGAAACGCTTCGGGTTCACAACTTGCCTATCTAAGTTATCTTTATATATATATATATATATATATATATATATATATATATATATATATATATATATATATATATATATATATATATATATATATATATATATAGATACCCATGACTCACGACTGCACATTAAAAATTATATAATGTTTTGTTCTTAAAAATATTGTATGGTGGACACAAAGTACTGGGTATTCCTCCTCCCCCAATGTTGCACTGGTTATCTCTTCCAATACTGGATATCCCGTACAGTATGATCTATCCTTTCTTCCTTCCAATGTATTGGCATGGGGGTGGGCACGAGCATGTTGAAACTGGGGGATCAAGGCTAAATGCCCTACTTAACGTCCCACGTTGGGATCGAGCCCACGTTATTCACTTCCCGATTCACGCAATCTAGCACTGAGCTATCGCGGCCTCCACTCTCCAATCCAATGTTGGATTCGGTTTTACGTCACGAACTCCCTTTTCTACTAAGGGCTAGGACGGTTGCCTTCTTGCGAAGGTCTTGTTTTGCCAGATGTAATCGTTACCCTGAGTGTATGCCTTTACTAACCTCAGCCCGTGACGGGGCGCGAACCCTCGACCTGCCGCCTCAGAGTCGCGGACGCTACCATTTTGCCACGGAGACTACACTCTCCAATCCAATGTAATCCATCCTAATTCTCCTCGTTTCGCATGATGAGGACATAACATTCGAGAGGTAAAGACACCAGAGGACAGAAGACTATTTTTAGACTCTCTTTCTCTCTCTCTCTCTCTCTCTCTCTCTCTCTCTCTCTCTCTCTCTTGCAAACATCGTTTTATTGCCAATAGGCAGGTGGTTGCCTTTCTACTCAGTGCTCCGCCTTTTTGGCTCAAACTGTTGTGATCAAGAATTCATGTCTGCATTATTACTTCATATTTGAAGAATGAAATTTATCACTGCATTGTCATATATTCATAGGGATTCCCAGTCCCCTCTCTCCGCCGAATTTTGTCGACTTTTGGAACACGCAGGGGAACAAGGAGGAGGTATTATCTCGTTAAGTATAACGTTACAAAAAGACATTTTTATACACAACATTATTCAGTATGTAAACATTATTCGTCTTCTTTACTGTCCGTTTTCCCCATGTTCATATGAAGTCACTGTTTCTTACTAGAATCTTTGCATATTGTTGTTGGTTTTGGCTTAGAGCATTACGACTGGATACTCTTTCTAACACTGTTGTTATTTGCCGTGTTACGGTACTATTAATCTCCATTCGAGTGAAGATGGACACAGACAGGTTAGAGCTGGGGAGTTAAGGCTGGATGCCCTTTCTAACGCCCCGCTGTGGGCTCGAATGCGGGTCTGTCACTTCCCGAATCGAGCGGGAAGTCCCCAACTTTCTTCCCAGAGGATGAAGATCATTTATTCTACTAAATAATGCCATTGTGTACAGTGGCAGTTCTTTGCCTCAGTTGCCCCAATTTGATTAGATTTACAGAGGGATTTGGCACTGCAATAGGGGTAAGTTACTCGTAAAATGGTTAAGTGGAATGTGGATTTAAGCACTGAAAAATTGGCTGTGAAATGAGTAAGTGGAGCGTGTCTTTTAAAACACACACACACACACACACACACAGAGTTTGTCTCGCCAAAACGCAAGAAAAATGCGATTGGCAAGAGTTGCTCTGCTGTGTTATTCACGTTTCCCGAGGTGTTTTTGTTTGTTCCTTACACCTGTCATCTTAACAGGCTCGGTGATTACACCGTTTGATATGAGAAGTCCATTGTACAATAGTATCTCTACGGATTCAGTTTGAAAAAAGACATATATGTTTGTCCTGTAGCATCTCCCAGCCGAAGCAAAGAAAGAATTTTAAAATTGTAACTTCTTACAACTTTCATGAAAAGACTAGATGAGTCTCTGTAAACGATGCCGGATGAGCCAAAACTGTGACTCTAAATAATCATGAGACAGTCATCAAGCACCACCAAACTAATATGTGGAAAAACAGGAAACAGATAAAATTGGTTGCTACACATTCTCTCTCTCTCTCTCTCTCTCTCTCTCTCTCTCTCTCTCTCTCTCTCTCTCTCTCTCTCTCTCTCTCTCTCTCTCTCTCTCTCTCTCACTAGAATTACAGTGATAGCATCTAACAGAATATATTTTAACTGTTGCGGAAAGAAAAACATTTGAGAGTTAAGGGATGGATTCTCGGAGGTAATTCCCCAACCCAAGGAACGGAAAACACCAACACATAATCAACATATTCCTCTCTACATTAATCATTATTTTGTTTAAATAACTATTCACAAGAATGATATACAACTATTTAGGGGTATTTATTCAGGACAGGGTAGTTGCGTCCCTCGTGTCAATTCAGAAAGCTCTGAGAGCACACCATGAGATGCTTAGGATCAATACTGGACCAGTGTATACCCGTCCCGCAGCACTCATGTAATGTTATCGAACAGGAAAGACATATCATTCTTATTTGAAAGTAAAAAATAAATAAATAAAAACAACTCTTCAGTTATTTTGCTATACTTCCCGGTGGCTCCGTAGGTATAGCACCTAGTTCCCACAAACAAGATCAAGAGTTCTCTTCTTCTGAGCCACATTGGGATAAGATAGGGAGGGTGGTAGCTTCGTGGTACACCGTGTCAACTCAAATGACTAAATGTAGTCCTTTTATTTATCGGCAGTTTTTTCTATGTTCTAATGGGGTCGCTGATAGACACAAGCCTCATGAGACTAAAGGGGGATTTACACGGTCAAACGGTTCGTCGAACGCGGTTCGACAGACAAGTGTTTGAAGTGATGTTCGAACGTGTGAACGGGATATTTGGTTGTCGAACACGGAACGTGTTCGACAACCAAATACCCCGTTCACACGTTTGATGTTCCATGTTCGACAACCAAATACCCCGTTCACACGTTCGAACATCACTTCAAACACTTGTCTGTCGAACCGCGTTCGACGAACCGTTTGACCATGTAAACCCACCTTAAGTCTGGTTTTCCCGAGTGTATTTATGTTCGGATGTCTTCACTGACACTAACCTTCACCACTGACCCGGGCATGGACCGGCACCCACTTGAGCTGGCTGTACAACCTGACTGTTTATAACTTATCTGTTCCAGTTGGAGAGAGTATTATAAGTGATTCCCCGTTTCCCAGCAAGGCAAAAAACAAATGTTTCTGTGTACTAGTATCTTTTCAGACAGATTAACCTATTTTGTATACGCGCGTGTACCAGTATCATATCTATCTGACTATTGTGTTTGTGATTTAAATTCGTTCTAATTACAGAGAATCACGTACTTGGAAGCTAAT